>JBBPBP010000172.1:223139-275133 GCA_037974735.1 Cicer chorassanicum
TTCACCATTCTTGTGCATCCAATAACTACGTTTGTGTCATTGGTTGAACATTTAGGTTATTTTCGTCCTTTCTAGGCTAATTCTCATCCAATAAGGGTTTTTAACCAATCTTGTGCATCCAATAAGTATGTTTGTGTCATTGGTCGAACATTTAGGTATTTTTCGTCCTCCCTAGCCTTATTCTCATCCAATTAGTGTTTTTAACCAATCTTGTGCAGCCAATAAGTGATTTTGTGTCATTGGTTGAACATTTAGGTCATTTTCGTCCTTCCTAGGCTTATTCTCATCCAATTAGGGTTTTTATCCAATCTTGTGCATCCAATAAGTACGTTTGTGTCATTGGTCGAACATTTAGGTCATTTTCGTGTTCCCTAGGCTTATTCTCATCCAATTAGGGTTTTTAACCAATCTTGTGCATCCAATAACTATGTTTGTGTCATTGGTTGAACATTTAGGTTATTTTCGTCCTTCCTAGGCTAAATCTCATCCAATAAGTGTTTTTAACCAATCTTGTGCATCCAATAAGTACGTTTGTGTCATTGGTCGAACATTTAGGTCTTTTTCGTCCTCCCTAGCCTTATTCTCATCCAATTAGGGTTTTTAACCAATCTTGTGCATTCAATAAGTGATTTTCTCTTATTGGTTGAAAATTTAGGTCATTTTCATCCTCCCTAGGGTTATTCTCATCCAATTAGGGTTTTTAACCAATCTTGTGCATCCAATAAGTTATTTTGTGTCATTGGTCTAACATTTAGGTCATTTTCGTCCTCCCTAGCCTTATTCTCATCCAATTAGGGTTATTAATCAATCTTGTGCATTCAATAAGTGATTTTGTGTCATTGGTTGAACATTTAGGTCATTTTCATCCTACCTAGGGTTATATTCATCCAATTAGGGTTTTCAACCAATCTTGTGCATCCAATAAGTACGTTTGTGTCATTGGTTGAACATTTAGGTCATTTTCGTCCTTCCTAGGCTTATTCTCATCCAATTAGGGTTTTTAACCAATCTTGTGCATCCAATAAGTACGTTTGTGTCATTGGTTGAACATTTAGGTCATTTTCGTCCTTCCTAGGCTTATTCTCATCCAATTAGGGTTTTTAACCAATCTTGTGCATCCAATAAGTACGTTTGTGTCATTGGTTTAACATTTAGGTAATTTTTCGTTCTTCCTAGGCTTATTCTCATCCAATTATTGTTTTTAACCAATCTTGTGGATCCAATAAGTACGTTTGTGTCATTGGTTGAACATTTAGGTCATTTTCGTCCTTCCTATGCTTATTCTCATCCAATTAGGGTTTTTAACCAATCTTGTGCATCCAATAAGTACGTTTGTGTCATTGGTTGAACATTTAGGTCATTTTCGTCCTCCCTAGGCTTATTCTCATCCAATTAGGGTTTTTAACCAATCTTGTGCATCCAATAAGTACGTTTGTGTCATTGGTCGAACATTTAGGTCATTTTCGTCCTCCCTAGCCTTATTCTCATCCAATTAGGGTTTTTAACCAATCTTGTGCATTCAATAAGTGATTTTGTGTCATTGGTTGAACATTTAGGTCATTTTCGTCCTCCCTAGGGTTATATTCATCCAATTAGGGTTTTTAACCAATCTTGTGCATCCAATAAGTACGTTTGTGTCATTGGTTGAGCATTTAGGTCATTTTCGTCCTTCCTAGGCTTATTCTCATCCAATTAGGGTTTTTAACCAATCTTGTGCATCCAATAAGTGACTTTGTGTCATTGGTTGAACATTTAGGTCATTTTCGTCCTCCCTAGGGTTATTCTCATCCAATTAGGGTTTTTCACCAATCTTGTGCATCCAATAACTACGTTTGTGTCATTGGTTGAACATTTAGGTTATTTTCGTCCTTCCTAGGCTAATTCTCATCCAATAAGGGTTTTTAACCAATCTTGTGCATCCAATAAGTATGTTTGTGTCATTGGTCGAACATTTAGGTCATTTTCGTCCTCCCTAGCCTTATTCTCATCCTATTAGTGTTTTTAACCAATCTTGTGCAGCCAATAAGTGATTTTGTGTCATTGGTTGAACATTTAGGTCATTTTCGTCCTTCCTAGGCTTATTCTCATCCAATTAGGGTTTTTATCCAATCTTGTGCATCCAATAAGTACGTTTGTGTCATTGGTCGAACATTTAGGTCATTTTTGTGTTCCCTAGGCTTATTCTCATCCAATTAGGGTTTTTAACCAATCTTGTGCATCCAATAACTATGTTTGTGTCATTGGTTGAACATTTAGGTTATTTTCGTCCTTCCTAGGCTAAATCTCATCCAATAAGTGTTTTTAACCAATCTTGTGCATCCAATAAGTACGTTTGTGTCATTGGTCGAACATTTAGGTCTTTTTCGTCCTCCCTAGCCTTATTCTCATCCAATTAGGGTTTTTAACCAATCTTGTGCATTCAATAAGTGATTTTCTGTCATTGGTTGAACATTTAGGTCATTTTCATCCTCCCTAGGATTATTCTCATCCAATTAGGGTTTTTAACCAATCTTGTGCATCCAATAAGTTATTTTGTGTCATTGTTTTAACATTTAGGTCATTTTCGTCCTCCCTAGCCTTATTCTCATCCAATTAGGGTTATTAACCAATCTTGTGCATTCAATAAGTGATTTTGTGTCATTGGTTGAACATTTAGGTCATTTTCATCCTACCTAGGGTTATTCTTATCCAACTAGGGTTTTTAACCAATCTTGTGCATCCAATAAGTTATTTTGTGTCATTGGTCTAACATTTAGGTCATTTTCGTCCTCTCTAGCCTTATTCTCATCCAATTAGGGTTTTTAACCAATCTTGTGCATTCAATAAGTGATTTTGTGTCATTGGTTGAACATTTAGGTCATTTTCGTCCTCCCTAGGGTTATATTCATCCAATTAGGGTTTTTAACCAATCTTTTGCATCCAATAAGTACGTTTGTGTCATTGGTTGAGCATTTAGGTCATTTTCGTCCTTCCTAGGCTTATTCTCATCCAATTAGGGTTTTTAACCAATCTTGTGCATCCAATAAGTGACTTTGTGTCATTGGTTGAACATTTAGGTCATTTTCGTCCTCCCTAGGGTTATTCTCATCCAATTAGGGTTTTTCACCAATCTTGTGCATCCAATAACTACGTTTGTGTCATTGGTTGAACATTTAGGTTATTTTCGTCCTTCCTAGGCTAATTCTCATCCAATAAGGGTTTTTAACCAATCTTGTGCATCCAATAAGTACGTTTGTGTCATTGGTCGAACATTTAGATCTTTTTCGTCCTCCCTAGCCTTATTCTCATCCAATTAGGATTTTTAACCAATGTTGTGCATTCAATAAGTGATTTTGTGTCATTGGTTGAACATTTAGGTCATTTTCATCCTCCCTAGAGTTATTCTCATCCAATTAGGGATTTTAACCAATCTTGTGCATCCAATAAGTTATTTTGTGTCATTGGTCTAACATTTAGGTCATTTTTGTCCTCCTTAGGGTTATTCTCATCCAATTAGGGTTTTTCACCAATCTTGTGCATCCAATAACTACGTTTGTGTCATTGGTTGAACATTTAGGTTATTTTCGTCCTTCCTAGGCTAATTCTCATCCAATAAGGGTTTTTAACCAATCTTGTGCATCCAATAAGTATGTTTGTGTCATTGGTCGAACATTTAGGTCATTTTCGTCCTCCCTAGCCTTATTCTCATCCTATTAGTGTTTTTAACCAATCTTGTGCAGCCAATAAGTGATTTTGTGTCATTGGTTGAACATTTAGGTCATTTTCGTCCTTCCTAGGCTTATTCTCATCCAATTAGGGTTTTTATCCAATCTTGTGCATCCAATAAGTACGTTTGTGTCATTGGTCGAACATTTAGGTCATTTTTGTGTTCCCTAGGCTTATTCTCATCCAATTAGGGTTTTTAACCAATCTTGTGCATCCAATAACTATGTTTGTGTCATTGGTTGAACATTTAGGTTATTTTCGTCCTTCCTAGGCTAAATCTCATCCAATAAGTGTTTTTAACCAATCTTGTGCATCCAATAAGTACGTTTGTGTCATTGGTCGAACATTTAGGTCTTTTTCGTCCTCCCTAGCCTTATTCTCATCCAATTAGGGTTTTTAACCAATCTTGTGCATTCAATAAGTGATTTTGTGTCATTGGTTGAACATTTAGGTCATTTTCATCCTCCCTAGGGTTATTCTCATCCAATTAGGGTTTTTAACCAATCTTGTGCATCCAATAAGTTATTTTGTGTCATTGGTCTAACATTTAGGTCATTTTCGTCCTCCCTAGCCTTATTCTCATCCAATTAGGGTTTTTAACCAATCTTGTGCATCCAATAACTACGTTTGTGTCATTGGTTGAACATTTAGATCATTTTCGTCCTCCCTTGGCTTATTCTCATCCAATTAGGATTTTTAACCAATCTTGTGCATCCAATAAGTACGTTTGTGTCATTGGGTTAACATTTAGGTCATTTTCGTCCTCCCTAGCCTTATTCTCATCCAATTAGGGTTTTTAACCAATCTTGTGCATCCAATAAGTGATTTTGTGTCGTTGGTCGAACATTTAGGTCATTTTCGTCCTCCCTAGCCTTATTCTCATGCAATTAGGGTTTTTAACCAATCTTGTGCATTCAATAAGTGATTTTGTGTCATTGGTTGAACATTTAGGTCATTTTCATCCTCCCTAGGGTTATTCTCATCCAATTAGGGTTTTTAACCAATCTTGTGCATCCAATAAGTTATTTTGTGTCATTGGTCTAACATTTAGGTCATTTTCGTCCTCTCTAGCCTTATTCTCATCCAATTAGGGTTTTTAACCAATCTTGTGCATTCAATAAGTGATTTTGTGTCATTGGTTGAACATTTAGGTCATTTTCGTCCTCCCTAGGGTTATATTCATCCAATTAGGGTTTTTAACCAATCTTGTGCATCCAATAAGTACGTTTGTGTCATTGGTTGAGCATTTAGGTCATTTTCGTCCTTCCTAGGCTTATTCTCATCCAATTAGGGTTTTTAACCAATCTTGTGCATCCAATAAGTGACTTTGTGTCATTGGTTGAACATTTAGGTCATTTTCGTCCTCCCTAGGGTTATTCTCATCCAATTAGGGTTTTTCACCAATCTTGTGCATCCAATAACTACGTTTGTGTCATTGGTTGAACATTTAGGTTATTTTCGTCCTTCCTAGGCTAATTCTCATCCAATAAGGGTTTTTAACCAATCTTGTGCAACCAATAAGTATGTTTGTGTCATTGGTCGAACACTTAGGTCATTTTCGTCCTCCCTAGCCTTATTCTCATCCAATTAGTGTTTTTAACCAATCTTGTGCAGCCAATAAGTGATTTTGTGTCATTGGTTGAACATTTAGGTCATTTTCGTCCTTCCTAGGCTTATTCTCATCCAATTAGGGTTTTTATCCAATCTTGTGCATCCAATAAGTACGTTTGTGTCATTGGTCGAACATTTAGGTCATTTTCGTGTTCCCTAGGCTTATTCTCATCCAATTAGGGTTTTTAACCAATCTTGTGCATCCAATAACTATGTTTGTGTCATTGGTTGAACATTTAGGTTATTTTCGTCCTTCCTAGGCTAATTCTCATCCAATAAGTGTTTTTAACCAATCTTGTGCATCCAATAAGTACGTTTGTGTCATTGGTCGAACATTTAGGTCTTTTTCGTCCTCCCTAGCCTTATTCTCATCCAATTAGGGTTTTTAACCAATCTTGTGCATTCAATAAGTGATTTTCTGTCATTGGTTGAACATTTAGGTCATTTTCATCCTCCCTAGGGTTATTCTCATCCAATTAGGGTTTTTAACCAATCTTGTGCATCCAATAAGTTATTTTGTGTCATTGGTCTAACATTTAGGTCATTTTCGTCCTCCCTAGCCTTATTCTCATCCAATTAGGGTTTTTAACCAATCTAGTGCATCCAATAACTACGTTTGTGTCATTGGTTGAACATTTAGATCATTTTCGTCCTCCCTTGGCTTATTCTCATCCAATTAGGATTTTTAACCAATCTTGTGCATCCAATAAGTACGTTTGTGTCATTGGGTTAACATTTAGGTCATTTTCGTCCTCCCTAGCCTTATTCTCATCCAATTAGGGTTTTTAACCAATCTTGTGCATCCAATAAGTGATTTTGTGTCGTTGGTCGAACATTTAGGTCATTTTCGTCCTCCCTAGCCTTATTCTCATGCAATTAGGGTTTTTAACCATTCTTGTACATCCAATAAGTTATTTTGTGTCATTGGTCTAACATTTAGGTCATTTTCGTCCTCTCTAGCCTTATTCTCATCCAATTAGGGTTTTTAACCAATCTTGTGCATTCAATAAGTGATTTTGTGGCATTGGTTGAACATTTAGGTCATTTTCGTCCTCCCTAGGGTTATATTCATCCAATTAGGGTTTTTAACCAATCTTGTGCATCCAATAAGTACGTTTGTGTCATTGGTTGAGCATTTAGGTCATTTTCGTCCTTCCTAGGCTTATTCTCGTCCAATTAGGGTTTTTAACCGATCTTGTGCATCCAATAAGTGACTTTGTGTCATTGGTTGAACATTTAGGTCATTTTCGTCCTCCCTAGGGTTATTCTCATCCAATTAGGGTTTTTCACCAATCTTGTGCATCCAATAACTACGTTTGTGTCATTGGTTGAACATTTAGGTTATTTTCGTCCTTCCTAGGCTAATTCTCATCCAATAAGGGTTTTTAACCAATCTTGTGCATCCAATAAGTATGTTTGTGTCATTGGTCGAACATTTAGGTCATTTTCGTCCTCCCTAGCCTTATTCTCATCCAATTAGTGTTTTTAACCAATCTTGTGCAGCCAATAAGTGATTTTGTGTCATTGGTTGAACATTTAGGTCATTTTCGTCCTTCCTAGGCTTATTCTCATCCAATTAGGGTTTTTATCCAATCTTGTGCATCCAATAAGTACGTTTGTGTCATTGGTCGAACATTTAGGTCATTTTCGTGTTCCCTAGGCTTATTCTCATCCAATTAGGGTTTTTAACCAATCTTGTGCATCCAATAACTATGTTTGTGTCATTGGTTTAACATTTAGGTTATTTTCGTCCTTCCTAGGCTAAATCTCATCCAATAAGTGTTTTTAACCAATCTTGTGCATCCAATAAGTACGTTTGTGTCATTGGTCGAACATTTAGGTCTTTTTCGTCCTCCCTAGCCTTATTCTCATCCAATTAGGGTTTTTAACCAATCTTGTGCATTCAATAAGTGATTTTCTCTCATTGGTTGAAAATTTAGGTCATTTTCATCCTCCCTAGGGTTATTCTCATCCAATTAGGGTTTTTAACCAATCTTCTGCATCCAATAAGTTATTTTGTGTCATTGGTCTAACATTTAGGTCATTTTCGTCCTCCCTAGCCTTATTCTCATCCAATTAGGGTTATTAATCAATCTTGTGCATTCAATAAGTGATTTTGTGTCATTGGTTGAACATTTAGGTCATTTTCATCCTACCTAGGGTTATATTCATCCAATTAGGGTTTTCAACCAATCTTGTGCATCCAATAAGTACGTTTGTGTCATTGGTTGAACATTTAGGTCATTTTCGTCCTTCCTAGGCTTATTCTCATCCAATTAGGGTTTTTAACCAATCTTGTGCATCCAATAAGTACGTTTGTGTCATTGGTTGAACATTTAGGTCATTTTCGTCCTTCCTAGGCTTATTCTCATCCAATTAGTGACTTTGTGTCATTGGTTGAACATTTAGGTCATTTTCGTCCTCCCTAGGGTTATTCTCATCCAATTAGGGTTTTTAACCAATCTTGTGCATCCAATAAGTACGTTTGTGTCATTGGTTGAACATTTAGGTTATTTTCGTCCTTCCTAGGCTAATTCTCATCCCATAAGGGTTTTTAACCAATCTTGTGCATCCAATAAGTACGTTTGTGTCATTGGTCGAACATTTAGATCTTTTTCGTCCTCCCTAGCCTTATTCTCATCCAATTAGGATTTTTAACCAATGTTGTGCATTCAATAAGTGATTTTGTGTCATTGGTTGAACATTTAGGTCATTTTCATCCTCCCTAGGGTTATTCTCATCCAATTAGGGATTTTAACCAATCTTGTGCATCCAATAAGTTATTTTGTGTCATTGGTCTAACATTTAGGTCATTTTTGTCCTCCCTAGCCTTATTCTCATCCAATTAGGGTTTTTAACCAATCTTGTGCATTCAATAAGTGATTTTGTGTCATTGGTTGAACATTTATGTCATTTTCATCCTCCCTAGGGTTATTCTTATCCAATTAGGGTTTTTAACCAATCTTGTGCATCCAATTAGTTATTTTGTGTCATTGGTCTAACATTTTGGTCTAACATTTAGGTCATTTTCGTCCTCCCTAGCCTTATTCTCATCCAATTAAGGTTTTTAACCAATCTTGTGCATTCAATAAGTGATTTTGTCTCATTGGTTGAACATTTAGGTCATTTTCCTCCTCCCTAGGGTTATATTCATCCAATTAGGGTTTTCAACCAATCTTGTGCATCCAATAAGTACGTTTGTGTCATTGGTTGAACATTTAGGTCATTTTCGTCCTTCCTAGGCTTATTCTCATCCAATTAGGGTTTTTAACCAATCTTGTGCATCCAATAAGTACGTTTGTGTCATTGGTTGAACATTTAGGTTATTTTCGTCCTTCCTAGGCTAATTCTCATCCAATAAGGGTTTTTAACCAATCTTGTGCATCCAATAAGTACGTTTGTGTCATTGGTCGAACATTTAGGTCATTTTCGTCCTCCGTAGCCTTATTCTCATCCAATTAGGGTTTTTAACCAATCTTGTGCAGCCAATAAGTGATTTTGTGTCATTGGTTGAACATTTAGGTCATTTTTGTCCTCCCTAGCCTTATTCTCATCCAATTAAGGTTTTTAACCAATCTTGTGCATTCAATAAGTGATTTTGTGTCATTGGTTGAACATTTAGGTCATTTTCCTCCTCCCTAGGGTTATATTCATCCAATTAGGGTTTTTAACCAATCTTGTGCATCCAATAAGTACGTTTGTGTCATTGGTTGAACATTTAGGTCATTTTCGTCCTTCCTAGGCTTATTCGCATCCAATTAGGGTTTTGAACCAATCTTGTGCATCCAATAAGTACGTTTGTGTCATTGGTTGAACATTTAGGTCATTTTCGTCCTTCCTAGGCTTATTCTCATCCAATAAGGGTTTTTAACCAATCTTGTGCATCCAATAAGTGACTTTGTGTCATTGGTTGAACATTTAGGTCATTTTCGTCCTCCCTAGGCTTATTCTCGTCCAATTAGGGTTTTTGACCATTCTTGTGCATCCAATAACTACGTTTGTGTCATTGGTTGAACATTTAGGTTATTTTCGTCCTTCCTAGGCTAATTCTCATCCAATAAGGGTTTTTATCCAATCTTGTGCATCCAATAAGTACGTTTGTGTCATTGGTCGAACATTTAGGTCTTTTTCGTCCTCCCTAGCCTTATTCTCATCCAATTAGGGTTTTTAACCAATCTTGTGCATTCAATAAGTGATTTTGTGTCATTGGTTGAACATTTAGGTCATTTTCATCCTCCCTAGGGTTATTCTCATCCAATTAGGGTTTTTAACCAATCTTGTGCATCCAATAAGTTATTTTGTGTCATTGGTCTAACATTTAGGTCATTTTCGTCCTCCCTAGCCTTATTCTCATCCAATTAGGGTTTTTAACCAATCTTGTGCATCCAATAACTACGTTTGTGTCATTGGTTGAACATTTAGATCATTTTCGTCCTCCCTTGGCTTATTCTCATCCAATTAGGATTTTTAACCAATCTTGTGCATCCAATAAGTACGTTTGTGTCATTGGGTTAACATTTAGGTCATTTTCGTCCTCCCTAGCCTTATTCTCATCCAATTAGGGTTTTTAACCAATCTTGTGCATCCAATAAGTGATTTTGTGTCGTTGGTCGAACATTTAGGTCATTTTCGTCCTCCCTAGCCTTATTCTCATGCAATTAGGGTTTTTAACCAATCTTGTGCATTCAATAAGTGATTTTGTGTCATTGGTTGAACATTTAGGTCATTTTCATCCTCCCTAGGGTTATTCTCATCCAATTAGGGTTTTTAACCAATCTTGTGCATCCAATAAGTTATTTTGTGTCATTGGTCTAACATTTAGGTCATTTTCGTCCTCTCTAGCCTTATTCTCATCCAATTAGGGTTTTTAACCAATCTTGTGCATTCAATAAGTGATTTTGTGTCATTGGTTGAACATTTAGGTCATTTTCGTCCTCCCTAGGGTTATATTCATCCAATTAGGGTTTTTAACCAATCTTGTGCATCCAATAAGTACGTTTGTGTCATTGGTTGAGCATTTAGGTCATTTTCGTCCTTCCTAGGCTTATTCTCATCCAATTAGGGTTTTTAACCAATCTTGTGCATCCAATAAGTGACTTTGTGTCATTGGTTGAACATTTAGGTCATTTTCGTCCTCCCTAGGGTTATTCTCATCCAATTAGGGTTTTTCACCAATCTTGTGCATCCAATAACTACGTTTGTGTCATTGGTTGAACATTTAGGTTATTTTCGTCCTTCCTAGGCTAATTCTCATCCAATAAGGGTTTTTAACCAATCTTGTGCATCCAATAAGTATGTTTGTGTCATTGGTCGAACATTTAGGTCATTTTCGTCCTCCCTAGCCTTATTCTCATCCAATTAGTGTTTTTAACCAATCTTGTGCAGCCAATAAGTGATTTTGTGTCATTGGTTGAACATTTAGGTCATTTTCGTCCTTCCTAGGCTTATTCTCATCCAATTAGGGTTTTTATCCAATCTTGTGCATCCAATAAGTACTATTGTGTCATTGGTCGAAAATTTAGGTCATTTTCGTCCTCCCTAGGCTTATTCTCATCCAATTAGGGTTTTTAACCAATCTTGTGCATCCAATAACTATGTTTGTGTCATTGGTTGAACATTTAGGTTATTTTCGTCCTTCCTAGGCTAATTCTCATCCAATAAGTGTTTTTAACCAATCTTGTGCATCCAATAAGTACGTTTGTGTCATTGGTCGAACATTTAGCCTTATTCTCATCCAATTAGGGTTTTTAACCAATCTTGTGCATTCAATAAGTGATTTTCTGTCATTGGTTGAACATTTAGGTCATTTTCATCCTCCCTAGGGATATTCTCATCCAATTAGGGTTTTTAACCAATCTTGTGCATCCAATAAGTTATTTTGTGTCATTGGTCTAACATTTAGGTCATTTTCGTCCTCCCTAGCCTTATTCTCATCCAATTAAGGTTTTTAACCAATCTTGTGCATTCAATAAGTGATTTTGTATCATTGGTTGAACATTTAGGTCATTTTCCTCCTCCCTAGGGTTATATTCATCCAATTAGGGTTTTCAACCAATCTTGTGCATCCAATAAGTACGTTTGTGTCATTGGTTGAACATTTAGGTCATTTTCGTCCTTCATAGGCTTATTCTCATCCAATTAGGGTTTTTAACCAATCTTGTGCATCCAATAAGTACGTTTGTGTCATTGGTTGAACATTTAGGTCATTTTCGTCCTTCCTAAGCTTATTCTCATCCAATTAGGGTTTTTAACCAATCTTGTGCATCCAATTAGTGACTTTGTGTCATTGGTTGAACATTTAGGTCATTTTCGTCCTCCCTAGGGTTATTCTCATCCAATTAGGGTTTTTAACCAATCTTGTGCATCCAATAAGTACGTTTGTGTCATTGGTTGAACATTTAGGTTATTTTCGTCCTTCCTAGGCTAATTCTCATCCAATAAGGGTTTTTGACCAATCTTGTTCATCCAATAAGTACGTTTGTGTCATTGGTCGAACATTTAGATCTTTTTCGTCCTCCCTAGCCTTATTCTCATCAATTAGGGTTTTTAACCAATGTTGTGCATTCAATAAGTGATTTTGTGTCATTGGTTGAACATTTAGGTCATTTTCATCCTCCCTAGGGTTATTCTCATCCAATTAGGGATTTTAATCAATCTTGTGCATCCAATAAGTTATTTTGTGTCATTGGTCTAACATTTAGGTCATTTTTGTCCTCCCTAGCCTTATTCTCATCCAATTAGGGTTTTTAACCAATCTTGTGCATTCAATAAGTGATTTTGTGTCATTGGTTGAATATTTATGTCATTTTCATCCTCCCTAGGGTTATTCTTATCCAATTAGGGTTTTTAACCAATCTTGTGCATCCACTAAGTTATTTTGTGTCATTGGTCTAACATTTTGCTCTAACATTTAGGTCATTTTCGTCCTCCCTAGCCTTATTCTCATCCAATTAAGGTTTTTAACCAATCTTGTGCATCCAATAACTATGTTTGTGTCATTGGTTGAACATTTAGGTCATTTTCGTCCTTCCTAGGCTTATTCTCATCCAATTAGGGTTTTTAACAAATCTTGTGCATCCAATAAGTGACTTTGTGTCATTGGTTGAACATTTAGGTCATTTTCGTCCTCCCTAGGGTTATTCTCATCCAATTAGGGTTTTTAACCAATCTTGTGCATCCAATAACTACCTTTGTGTCATTGGTTGAACATTTAGGTCATTTTCGTCCTTCCTAGGCTTATTCTCATCCAATTAGGGTTTTTATCCAATCTTGTGGATCCAATAAGTACGTTTGTGTCATTGGTCGAACAATTAGGTTATTTTCGTGTTCCCTAGGCTTATTCTCATCCAATTAGGGTTTTTAACCAATCTTGTGCATCCAATAACTATGTTTGTGTCATTGGTTGAACATTTAGGTTATTTTCGTCCTTACTAGGCTAATTCTCATCCAATAAGTGTTTTTAACCAATCTTGTGCATCCAATAAGTACGTTTGTGTCATTGGTCGAACATTTAGGTCTTTTTCGTCCTCCTTAGCCTTATTCTCATCCAGTTAGGGTTTTTAACCAATCTTGTGCATTCAATAAGTGATTTTCTGTCATTGGTTGAACATTTAGGTCATTTTCATCCTCCCTAGGGTTATTCTCACCCAATTAGGGTTTTTAACCAATCTTGTGCATCCAATAAGTTATTTTGTGTCATTGGTCTAACATTTAGGTCATTTTCGTCCTCCCTAGCCTTATTCTCATCCAATTAGGGTTATTAACCAATCTTGTGCATTCAATAAGTGATTTTGTGTCATTGGTTGAACATTTAGGTCATTTTCATCCTCCTTAGGGTTATTCTTATCCAACTAGGGTTTTTAACCAATCTTGTGCATCCAATAAGTTATTTTGTGTCATTGGTCTAACATTTAGGTCGTTTTCGTCCTCCCTAGCCTTATTCTCATCAAATTAAGGTTTTGAACCAATCTTGTGCATTCAATAAGTGATTTTGTGTCATTGGTTGATCATTTAGGTCATTTTCCTCCTCCCTAGGGTCATATTCATCCAATTAGGGTTTTCAACCAATCTTGTGCATCCAATAAGTACGTTTGTGTCATTGGTTGAACATTTAGGTCATTTTCGTCCTTCCTAGGCTTATTCTCATCCAATTAGGGTTTTTAACCAATCTTGTGCATCCACTAAGTACGTTTGTGTCATTGGTTGAACATTTAGGTCATTTTCGTCCTTCGTGGGCTTATTCTCATCCAATTAGGGTTTTTAACCAATCTTGTGCATCCAATTAGTGACTTTGTGTCATTGGTTGAACATTTAGGTCATTTTTGTCCTCCCTAGGGTTATTCTCTTCCAATTAGGGTTTTTAACCAATCTTGTGCATCCAATAAGTACGTTTGTGTCATTGGTTGAACATTTAGGTTATTTTCGTCCTTCCTAGGCTAATTCTCATCCAATAAGGGTTTTTAACCAATCTTGTGCATCCAATAAGTACGTTTGTGTCATTGGTCGAACTTTTAGATCTTTTTCGTCCTCCCTAGCCTTATTCTCATCCAATTAGGGTTTTTAACCAATGTTGTGCATTCAATAAGTGATTTTGTGTCATTGGTTGAACATTTAGGTCATTTTCATCCTCCCTAGGGTTATTCTCATCCAATTAGATATTTTAACCAATCTTGTGCATCCAATAAGTTATTTTGTGTCATTGGTCTAACATTTAGGTCATTTTTGTCCTCCCTAGCCTTATTTTCATCCAATTAGGGTTTTTAACCAATCTTGTGCATTCAATAAGTGATTTTGTGTCATTGGATGAACATTTATGTCATTTTCATCCTCCCTAGGGTTATTCTTATCCAAATAGGGTTTTTAACCAATCTTGTGCATCCAATAAGTTATTTTGTGTCATTGGTCTAACATTTTGGTCTAACATTTAGGTCATTTTCGTCCTCCCTAGCCTTATTCTCATCCAATTAAGGTTTTTAACCAATCTTGTGCATTCAATAAGTGATTTTGTGTCATTGGTTGAACATTTAGGTCATTTTCATCCTCCCTAGGGTTATTCTCATCCAATTAGAGTTTTTAACCAATCTTGTGCATCCAATAAGTTATTTTGTGTCATTGGTCTAACATTTAGGTCATTTTCGTCCTCCCTAGCCTTATTCTCATCCAATTAGGGTTATTAACCAATCTTGTGCATTCAATAAGTGATTTTGTGTCATTGGTTGAACATTTAGGTCATTTTCATCCGCCCTAGGGTTATTCTTATCCAAATAGGGTTTTTAACCAATCTTGTGCATCCAATAAGTTATTTTGTGTCATTAGGCTAACATTTAGGTCATTTTCGTCCTCCCTAGCCTTATTCTCATCCAATTAAGGTTTTTAACCAATCTTGTGCATTCAATAAGTGATTTTGTGTCATTGGTTGAACATTTAGGTCATTTTCCTCCTCCCTAGGGTTATATTCATCCAATTAGGGTTTTTAACCAATCTTGTGCATCCAATAAGTACGTTTGTGTCATTGGTTGAACATTTAGGTCATTTTCGTCCTTCCTAGGCTTATTCTCATCCAATTAGGGTTTTTAACCAATCTTGTGCATCCAATAAGTGACTTTGTGTCATTGGTTGAACATTTAGGTCATTTTCGTCCTCCCAAGGGTTATTCTCATCCAATTAGGGTTTTTAACCAATCTTGTGCATCCAATAACTACGTTTGTGTCATTGGTTGAACATTTAGGTTATTTTCGTCCTTCCTAGGCTAATTCTCATCCAATAAGGGTTTTAACCAATCTTGTGCATCCAATAAGTACGTTTGTGTCATTGGTCGAACATTTAGGTCATTTTCGTCCTCCGTAGCCTTATTCTCATCCAATTAGGGTTTTTAACCAATCTTGTGCATCCAATAAGTGATTTTGTGTCATTGGTTGAACATTTAGGTCATTTTTGTCCTCCCTAGCCTTATTCTCATCCAATTAGGGTTTTTAACCAATCTTGTGCATTCAATAAGTGATTTTGTGTCATTGGTTGAACATTTAGGTCATTTTCGTCCTCCCTAGGGTTATATTCATCCAATTAGGGTTTTTAACCAATCTTGTGCATCCAATAAGTACGTTTGTGTCATTGGTTGAGCATTTAGGTCATTTTCGTCCTTCCTAGGCTTATTCTCATCCAATTAGGGTTTTTAACCAATCTTGTGCATCCAATAAGTGACTTTGTGTCATTGGTTGAACATTTAGGTCATTTTCGTCCTCCCTAGGGTTATTCTCATC
Organism: Cicer chorassanicum; assembly: GCA_037974735.1. Taxonomy (NCBI): domain Eukaryota; kingdom Viridiplantae; phylum Streptophyta; class Magnoliopsida; order Fabales; family Fabaceae; genus Cicer; species Cicer chorassanicum. The sequence goes on from JBBPBP010000172.1 coordinate 238,715, forward strand.
CAATTAGGGTTTTTCACCAATCTTGTGCATCCAATAACTACGTTTGTGTCATTGGTTGAACATTTAGGTTATTTTCGTCCTTCCTAGGCTAATTCTCATCCAATAAGGGTTTTTAACCAATCTTGTGCATCCAATAAGTATGTTTGTGTCATTGGTCGAACATTTAGGTCATTTTCGTCCTCCCTAGCCTTATTCTCATCCTATTAGTGTTTTTAACCAATCTTGTGCAGCCAATAAGTGATTTTGTGTCATTGGTTGAACATTTAGGTCATTTTCGTCCTTCCTAGGCTTATTCTCATCCAATTAGGGTTTTTATCCAATCTTGTGCATCCAATAAGTACGTTTGTGTCATTGGTCGAACATTTAGGTCATTTTTGTGTTCCCTAGGCTTATTCTCATCCAATTAGGGTTTTTAACCAATCTTGTGCATCCAATAACTATGTTTGTGTCATTGGTTGAACATTTAGGTTATTTTCGTCCTTCCTAGGCTAAATCTCATCCAATAAGTGTTTTTAACCAATCTTGTGCATCCAATAAGTACGTTTGTGTCATTGGTCGAACATTTAGGTCTTTTTCGTCCTCCCTAGCCTTATTCTCATCCAATTAGGGTTTTTAACCAATCTTGTGCATTCAATAAGTGATTTTGTGTCATTGGTTGAACATTTAGGTCATTTTCATCCTCCCTAGGGTTATTCTCATCCAATTAGGGTTTTTAACCAATCTTGTGCATCCAATAAGTTATTTTGTGTCATTGGTCTAACATTTAGGTCATTTTCGTCCTCCCTAGCCTTATTCTCATCCAATTAAGGTTTTTAACCAATCTTGTGCATTCAATAAGTGATTTTGTGTCATTGGTTGAACATTTAGGTCATTTTCCTCCTCCCTAGGGTTATATTCATCCAATTAGGGTTTTTAACCAATCTTGTGCATCCAATAAGTACTTTTGTGTCATTGGTTGAACATTTAGGTCATTTTCGTCCTTCCTAGGCTTATTCTCATCCAATTAGGGTTTTTAACCAATCTTGTGCATCCAATAAGTGACTTTGTGTCATTGGTTGAACATTTAGGTCATTTTCGTCCTCCCTAGGGTTATTCTCATCCAATTAGGGTTTTTCACCAATCTTGTGCATCCAATAACTACGTTTGTGTCATTGGTTGAACATTTAGGTTATTTTCGTCCTTCCTAGGCTAATTCTCATCCAATAAGGGTTTTTAACCAATCTTGTGCATCCAATAAGTACGTTTGTGTCATTGGTCGAACATTTAGGTCATTTTCGTCCTTCCTAGGCTAATTCTCACCCAATAAGGGTTTTTAACCAATCTTGTGCATCCAATAAGTACGTTTGTGTCATTGGTTGAACATTTAGGTCATTTTCGTCCTCCCTAGCCTTATTCTCATCCAATTAGGGTTTTTAACCAATCTTGTGCATCCAATAAGTGACTTTGTGTCATTGGTTGAACATTTAGGTCATTTTCGTCCTCCCTAGGGTTATTCTCATCCAATTAGGATTTTTAACCAATCTTGTGCATCCAATAACTACGTTTGTGTCATTGGCTGAACATTTAGGTTATTTTCGTCCTTCCTAGGCTAATTCTCATCCAATAAGGGTTTTTAACCAATCTTGTGCAGCCAATAAGTGATTTTGTGTCATTGGTTGAACATTTAGGTCATTTTAGTCTTCCCTAGCCTTATTCTCATCCAATTAGGGTTTTTAACCAATCTTGTGCATCCAATAAGTAAGTTTGCGTCATTGGTTGAACATTTAGGTCATTTTCGTCCTCCCTAGCCTTATTCTCATCTAATTAGGTTTTTTAACCAATCGTGTGCATTCAATAAGTGATTTTGTGTCATTGGCTGAACATTTACGTCATTTTCTTCCTCCCTAGGGTTATTCTCATCCAATTAGGGTTTTTAACCAATCTTGTGCATCCAATAAGTAAGTTTGCGTCATTGGTTGAACATTTAGCTCATTTTCGTCCTCCCTAGCCTTATTCTCATCCAATTAGGGTTTTTAACCAATCTTGTGCATCCAATAAGTACGTTTGTGTCATTGGTCGAACATTTAGGTCATTTCCGTCCTCCGTAGCCTTATTCTCATCCAATTAGGGTTTTTAACCAATCTTGTGCAGCCAATAAGTGATTTTGTGTCATTGGTTGTAAATTTAGGTCATTTTTTTCCTCCCTAGCCTTATTCTCATCCAATTAGGGTTTTTAACCAATCTTGTGCATTCAATAAGTGATTTTGTATCATTGGTTGAACATTTAGGTCATTTTCGTCCTCCCTAAGGTTATATTCATCCAATTAGGGTTTTTAACCAATCTTGTGCATCCAATAAGTACGTTTGTGTCATTGGTTGAACATTTAGGTCATTTTCGTCCTTCCTAGGCTTATTCTCATCCAATTAGGGTTTTTAACCAATCTTGTGCATCCAATAAGTGACTTTGTGTCATTGGTTGAACATTTAGGTCATTTTCGTCCTCCCTAGGGTTATTCTCATCCAATTAGGGTTTTTAACCAATCTTGTGCATCCAATAACTACGTTTGTGTCATTGGTTGATCATTTAGGTTATTTTCGTCCTTCCTAGGCTAATTCTCATCCAATAAGGGTTTTTAACGAATCTTGTGCATCCAATAAGTGAGTTTGTGTCATTGGTTGAACATTTAGGTAATTTTCGTATTCCCTATGATTATTCTCATCCAATTAGGGTTTTTAACCGATCTTGTGCATCCAATAAGTACGTTTGTGTCATTGGTTGAACATTTAGGTCATTTTCGTCCTTCCTAGGCTTATTCTCATCCAATTAGGGTTTTTAACCAATCTTGTGCATCCAATAAGTGACTTTGTGTCATTGGTTGAACATTTAGGTCATTTTCGTCCTCCCTAGGGTTATTCTCATCCAATTAGGGTTTTTAACCAATCTTGTGCATCCAATAACTACATTTGTGTCATTGGTTGAACATTTAGGTCATTTTCGTCCTCCCTAGGGTTATTCTCATCCAATTAGGGTTTTTAACCAATCTTGTGCATCCAATAACTACATTTGTGTCATTGGTTGAACATTTAGGTTATTTTCGTCCTTCCTAGGCTAATTCTCATCCAATAAGGGTTTTTAACCAATCTTGTGCATCCAATAAGTACTATTGTGTCATTGGTCGAACATTTAGGTCATTTTCGTCCTCCCTAGCCTTATTCTCATCCAATTAGGGTTTTTAACCAATCTTGTGCAGCCAATAAGTGATTTTGTGTCATTGGTTGAACATTTAGGTCATTTTCATCCTCCCTATGGTTATTCTTATCCAATTAGGGGTTTTAACCAATCTTGTGCATCCAATAAGTACGTTTGTGTCATTGGTTGAACATTTAGGTCATTTTCGTCCTTCCTGGGCTTATTCTCATCCAATTAGGGTTTTTATCCAATCTTGTGCATCCAATAAGTACGTTTGTGTCATTGGTTGAACATTTAGGTCATTTTCGTGTTCCCTAGGCTTATTCTCATCCAATTAGGCTTTTTAACCAATCTTGTGCATCCAATAACTATGTTTGTGTCATTGGTTGAACATTTAGGTTATTTTCGTCCTTCCTAGGCTAATTCTCATCCAATAAGTGTTTTTAACCAATCTTGTGCATCCAATAAGTACGTTTGTGTCATTGGTCGAACATTTAGGTATTTTTCGTCCTCCCTAGCCTTATTCTCATCCAATTAGGGTTTTTAACCAATCTTGTGCATTCAATAAGTGATTTTCTGTCATTGGTTGAACATTTAGGTCATTTTCGTCCTCCCTAGGGTTATTCTCATCCAATTAGGGTTTTTAACCAATCTTGTGCATCCAATAAGTTATTTTGTGTCATTGGTCTAACAATTAGGTCATTTTCGTCCTCCCTAGCCTTATTCTCATCCAATTAGGGTTTTTAACCAATCATGTGCATGCAATAACTACGTTTGTGTCATTGGTTGAACATTTAGGTCATTTTCGTCCTTCCTAGGCTTATTCTCATCCAATTAGGGTTTTTAACCAATCTTGTGCATCCAATAAGTGACTTTGTGTCATTGGTTGAACATTTAGGTCATTTTCGTCCTCCCTAGGGTTATTCTAATCCAATTTGGGTTTTTAACCAATCTTGTGCATCCAATAACTACATTTGTGTCATTGGTTGAACATTTAGGTTATTTTCGTACTTCCTAGGCTAATTCTCATCCAATAAGGGTTTTTAACCAATCTTGTGCATCCAATAAGTACGTTTGTGTCATTGGTCGAACATTTATGTCATTTTCGTCCTCGCTAGCCTTATTCTCATCCAATTAGGGTTTTTAACCAATCTTGTGCAGCCAATAAGTGATTTTGTGTCATTGGTTGAACATTTAGGTCATTTTCGTCCTTCCTAGGCTTATTCTCATCCAATTAGGGTTTTTAATCAATCTTGTGCATCCAATAAGTGATTTTGTGTCATTGGTTGAACATTTAGGTCATTTTCGTCCTCCCTAGCCTTATTCTTATCCAATTAGGGTTTTTAACCAATCTTGTGCATCCAATAAGTGATTTTGTGTCATTAGTTGAACATTTACGTCATTTTGGTCCTTCCTAGGGTTATTCTCATCCAATTAGGGTTTTTAACCAATCTTGTGCATCCAATAAGTAAGTTTGTGTCATTGGTTGAACATTTAGGTCATTTTCTTCCTTCCTAGGCTTATTCTCATCCAATTAGTGTTTTTAACCAATCTTGTGCATCCAATAAGTGATTTTGTGTCATTGGTTGAACATTTAGGTCATTTTCGTCCTCCCTAGCCTTATTCTCATCCAATTAGGTTTTTTAACCAATCTTGTGCATTCAATAAGTGATTTTGTGTCATTGGTTGAACATTTAGGTCATTTTCCTCCTCCGTAGGGTTAGTCTCATACATCTAGGGTTTTTAACCAATCTTGTGCATCCAATAAATAAGTTTGTGTAATTGGTTGAACATTTAGGTCATTTTCGTCCTTCCTAGGCTTATTCTCATCCAATTAGGGTTTTTAACCAATCTTGTGCATCCAATAAGTGATTTTGTGTCATTGGTTGAACATTTAGGTCATTTTCGTCCTCTCTAGCCTTATTCTCATCCAATTAGGGTTTTTAACCAATCTTGTGCATTCAATAAGTGATTTTGTGTCATTGGCTGAACATTTACGTCATTTTCGTCCTCCCTAGGGTTATTCTCATCCAATTAGGGTTTTTAACCAATCTTGTGCATCCAATAAGTAAGTTTGTGTCATTGGTTGAACATTTAGGTCATTTTCTTCCTTCTTAGGCTTATTCTCATCCAATTAGTGTTTTTTACCAATCTTGTGCATTCCATAAGTGATTTTGTGTCATTGGTTGAACATTTAGGTCATTTTCGTCCTCCCTAGCCTTATTCTCATCCAATTAGGTTTTTTAACCAATCTTGTGCATTCAATAAGTGATTTTGTGTCATTGGTTGAACATTTAGGTCATTTTCCTCCTCCCTAGGGTTATTCTCATACATCTAGTGTTTTTAACCAATCTTGTGCATCTAATAAATAAGTTTGTGTCATTGGTTGAACATTTAGGTCATTTTCGTCCTCCCTAGGGTTATTCTCATCCAATTAGGGTTTTTAACCAATGTTGTGCATCCAATAAGTACATTTGTGTCATTGGTTGAACATTTAGGTCATTTTCGTCCTCCGTAGGGTTATTCTCATCCAATTAGGGTTTTTAACCAATCTTGTGCATCCAATAAGTACGTTTGTGTCATTGGTTGAACATTTAGGTCATTTTCGACCTTCCTAGGCTTATTCTCATCCAATTAGGATTTTTAACCAATCTTGCGCATTCAATAAGTGATTTTGTGTCATTGGTTGATCATTTAGGTCATTTTCGTCCTCCCTAGCCTTATTCTCATCCAATTAGGGTTTTTAACCAATCTTGTGCAGCCAATAAGTGATTTTGTGTCATTGGTTGAACATTTAGGTCATTTTCGTCCACCCTAACCTTATTCTCATCCAATTAGGTTTTTTAACCAATCTTGTGCATTCAATAAGTGATTTTGTGTCATTGGCTGAACATTTACGTCATTTTCGTGCTCCCTAGGGTTATATTCATCCAATTAGGGGTTTTAACCAATCTTGTGTATCCAATAAGTACGTTTGTGTCATTGGTCGAACATTTAGGTCATTTTCGTCCTCCCTAACCTTCTTCTCATCCAATTAGGGTTTTTAACCAATCTTGTGCATCCAATAAGTAAGTTTGTGTCATTGGTTGAACATTTAGGTCATTTTCGTCCTTCCTAGGATTATTCTCATCCAATAAGGGTTTTTAACCAATTTTGTGCATCCAATAAGTGATTTTGTGTCATTGGTTGAACATTTAGGTCATTTTCGTCCTCCCTAGCCTTATTCTCATCCAATTAGGCTTTTTAACCAATCTTGGGCATCCAATAAGTGATTTTGTGTCATTAGGTTAACATTTACGTCATTTTCGTCCTCCCTAGCGCTATTCTCATCCAATTAGGGTTTTTAACCAATCTTGTGCATCCAATAAGTACGTTTGTTCCATTGGTCGAACATTTAGGTCATTTTCGTCCTCCCTAGCCTTATTCTCATCCAATTAGGGTTTTTAACCAATCTTGTGCATCCAATAAGTACGTTTGTGTCATTGGTCGAACATTTAGGTCATTTTCCTCCTCCCTAGCCTTATTCTCATCCAATTAGGGTTTTTAACCAATCTGTGCATTCAATAAGTGATTTTGTGTCATTGGTTGAAAATTTAGGTCATTTTCGTCCTCCCTAGGGTTATTCTCATCCAATTAGGGTTTTTAACCAATCTTGTGCATCCAATAAGTAAGTTTGTGTCATTGGTTGAACATTTAGGTCATTTTCGTCCTTCCTAGGATTATTCTCATCCAATTAGTGTTTTTAACCAATCTTGTGCATCCAATAAGTGATTTTGTGTCATTGGTTGAACATTTAGGTCATTTTCCTCCTCCCTAGGGTTATTCTCATACATCTAGGGTTTTTAACCAATCTTGTGCATCCAATAAATAAGTTTGTGTCATTGGTTGAACATTTAGGTCATTTTCGTCCTCCCTAGGGTTATTCTCATCCAATTAGGGTTTTTAACCAATGTTGTGCATCCAATAAGTACATTTGTGTCATTGGTTGAACATTTAGGTCATTTTCGTCCTCCGTAGGGTTATTCTCATCCAATTAGGGTTTTTAACCAATCTTGTGCATCCAATAAGTACGTTTGTGTCATTGGTTGAACATTTAGGTCATTTTCGACCTTCCTAGGCTTATTCTCATCCAATTAGGATTTTTAACCAATCTTGCGCATTCAATAAGTGATTTTGTGTCATTGGTTGATCATTTAGGTCATTTTCGTCCTCCCTAGCCTTATTCTCATCCAATTAGGGTTTTTAACCAATCTTGTGCAGCCAATAAGTGATTTTGTGTCATTGGTTGAACATTTAGGTCATTTTCGTCCTCCCTAACCTTATTCTCATCCAATTAGGTTTTTTAACCAATCTTGTGCATTCAATAAGTGATTTTGTGTCATTGGCTGAACATTTACGTCATTTTCGTGCTCCCTAGGGTTATATTAATCCAATTAGGGTTTTTAACCAATCTTGTGTATCCAATAAGTACGTTTGTGTCATTGGTCGAACATTTAGGTCATTTTCGTCCTCCCTAACCTTATTCTCATCCAATTAGGGTTTTTAACCAATCTTGTGCATCCAATAAGTAAGTTTGTGTCATTGGTTGAACATTTAGGTCATTTTCGTCCTTCCTAGGATTATTCTCATCCAATAAGGGTTTTTAACCAATCTTGTGCATCCAATAAGTGATTTTGTGTCATTGGTTGAACATTTAGGTCATTTTCGTCCTCCCTAGCCTTATTCTCATCCAATTAGGGTTTTTAACCAATCTTGGGCATCCAATAAGTGATTTTGTGTCATTAGGTTAACATTTACGTCATTTTCGTCCTCCCTAGGGCTATTCTCATCCAGGTAGGGTTTTTAACCAATCTTGTGCATCCAATAAGTACGTTTGTGTCATTGGTCGAACATTTAGGTCATTTTCGTCCTCCCTAGCCTTATTCTCATCCAATTAGGGTTTTTAACCAATCTTGTGCATCCAATAAGTACGTTTGTGTCATTGGTCGAACATTTAGGTCATTTTCGTCCTCCCTAGCCTTATTCTCATCCAATTAGGGTTTTTAACCAATCTGTGCATTCAATAAGTGATTTTGTGTCATTGGTTGAAAATTTAGGTCATTTTCGTCCTCCCTAGGGTTATTCTCATCCAATTAGGGTTTTTAACCAATCTTGTGCATCCAATAAGTAAGTTTGTGTCATTGGTCGAACATTTAGGTCATTTTCCTCCTCCCTAGCCTTATTCTCATCCAATTAGGTTTTTTAACCAATCTTGTGCATTCAATAAGTGATTTTGGGTCATTGGTTGAACATTTAGGTCATTTTCCTCCTCCCTAGGGTTATTCTCATACATCTAGTGTTTTTAACCAATCTTGTGCATCTAATAAATAAGTTTGTGTCATTGGTTGAACATTTAGGTCATTTTCGTCCTCCCTAGGGTTATTCTCATCCAATTAGGGTTTTTAACCAATGTTGTGCATCCAATAAGTACATTTGTGTCATTGGTTGAACATTTAGGTCATTTTCGTCCTCCGTAGGGTTATTCTCATCCAATTAGGGTTTTTAACCAATCTTGTGCATCCAATAAGTAAGTTTGTGTCATTGGTTGAACATTTAGGTCATTTTCGTCCTTCCTAGGATTATTCTCATCCAATAAGGGTTTTTAACCAATCTTGTGCATCCAATAAGTGATTTTGTGTCATTGGTTGAACATTTAGGTCATTTTCGTCCTCCCTACCTTATTCTCATCCAATTAGGGTTTTTAACCAATCTTGGGCATCCAATAAGTGATTTTGTGTCATTAGGTTAACATTTACGTCATTTTCGTCCTCCCTAGCGCTATTCTCATCCAATTAGAGTTTTTAACCAATCTTGTGCATCCAATAAGTACGTTTGTGTCATTGGTCGAACATTTAGGTCATTTTCGTCCTCCCTAGCCTTATTCTCATCCAATTAGGGTTTTTAACCAATCTTGTGCATCCAATAAGTACGTTTGTGTCATTGGTCGAACATTTAGGTCATTTTCGTCCTCCCTAGCCTTATTCTCATCCAATTAGGGTTTTTAACCAATCTTGTGCATTCAATAAGTGATTTTGTGTCATTGGTTGAACATTTAGGTCATTTTCGTCCTCCCTAGCCTTATTCTCATCCAATTAGGGTTTTTAACCAATCTTGTGCATCCAATAAGTAAGTTTGTGTCATTGGTTGAACATTTAGGTCATTTTCGTCCTCCCTAGGGTTATTCTCATCCAATTAGGGTTTTTAACCAATCTTGTGCATCCAATAAGTACATTTGTGTCATTGGTTGAACATTTAGGTCATTTTCGTCCTCCGTAGGGTTATTCTCATCCAATTAGGGTTTTTAACCAATCTTTTGCATCCAATAAGTACGTTTGTGTCATTGGTTGAACATTTAGGTCATTTTCGACCTTCCTAGGCTTATTCTCATCCAATTAGGATTTTTTACCAATCTTGCGCATTCAATAAGTGATTTTGTGTCATTGGTTGAACATTTAGGTCATTTTCGTCCTCCCTAGCCTTATTCTCATCCAATTAGGGTTTTTAACCAATCTTGTGCATCCAATAAGTAAGTTTGTGTCATTGGTTGAACATTTAGGTCATTTTCGTCCTTCCTAGGATTATTCTCATCCAATAAGGGTTTTTAACCAATCTTGTGCATCCAATAAGTGATTTTGTGTCGTTGGTTGAACATTTAGGTCATTTTCGTCCTCCCTAGCCTTATTCTCATCCAATTGGGTTTTTAACCAATCTTGTGCATCCAATAAGTGACTTTGTGTCATTGGTTGAACATTTAGGTCATTTTCGTCCTCCGTAGGGTTATTCTCATCCAATTAGGGTTTTTAACCAATCTTTTGCATCCAATAAGTACGTTTGTGTCATTGGTTGAACATTTAGGTCATTTTCGTCCTTCCTAGGATTATTCTCATCCAATAAGGGTTTTTAACCAATCTTGTGCATCCAATAAGTGATTTTGTGTCATTGGTTGAACATTTAGGTCATTTTCGTCCTCCTTAGCCTTATTCTCATCCAATTAGGGTTTTTAACCAATCTTGGGCATCCAATAAGTCATTTTGTGTCATTAGGTTAACATTTACGTCATTTTCATCCTCCCTAGGGTTATTCTCATCCAATTAGGGTTTTTAACCAATCTTTTGCATCCAATAAGTACGTTTGTGTCATTGGTTGAACATTTAGGTCATTTTCGACCTTCCTAGGCTTATTCTCATCCAATTAGGATTTTTAACCAATCTTGCGCATTCAATAAGTGATTTTGTGTCATTGGTTGAACATTTAGGTCATTTTCCTCCTCCCTAGGGTTATTCTCATACATCTAGGGTTTTTAACCAATCTTGTGCATCCAATAAATAAGTTTGTGTCATTGGTTGAACATTTAGGTCATTTTCGTCCTCCCTAGGGTTATTCTCATCCAATTAGGGTTTTTAACCAATGTTGTGCATCCAATAAGTACATTTGTGTCATTGGTTGAACATTTAGGTCATTTTCGTCCTCCGTAGGGTTATTCTCATCCAATTAGGGTTTTTAACCAATCTTGTGCATCCAATAAGTACGTTTGTGTCATTGGTTGAACATTTAGGTCATTTTCGACCTTCCTAGGCTTATTCTCATCCAATTAGGATTTTTAACCAATCTTGCGCATTCAATAAGTGATTTTGTGTCATTGGTTGATCATTTAGGTCATTTTCGTCCTCCCTAGCCTTATTCTCATCCAATTAGGGTTTTTAACCAATCTTGTGCAGCCAATAAGTGATTTTGTGTCATTGGTTGAACATTTAGGTCATTTTCGTCCTCCCTAACCTTATTCTCATCCAATTAGGTTTTTTAACCAATCTTGTGCATTCAATAAGTGATTTTGTGTCATTGGCTGAACATTTACGTCATTTTCGTGCTCCCTAGGGTTATATTAATCCAATTAGGGTTTTTAACAAATCTTGTGCATCCAATAAGTAAGTTTGTGTCATTGGTTGAACATTTAGGTCATTTTCGTCCTTCCTAGGATTATTCTCATCCAATTAGTGTTTTTAACCAATCTTGTGCATCCAATAAGTGATTTTGTGTCATTGGTTGAACATTTAGGTCATTTTCGTCCTCCCTAGCCTTATTCTCATCCAATTAGGGTTTTTAACCAATCTTGTGCATCCAATAAGTACGTTTGTGTCATTGGTCGAACATTTAGGTCATTTTCCTCCTCCCTAGCCTTTTTCTCATCCAATTAGGGTTTTTAACCAATCTGTGCATTCAATAAGTGATTTTGTGTCATTGGTTGAAAATTTAGGTCATTTTCGTCCTCCCTAGGGTTATTCTCATCCAATTAGGGTTTTTAACAAATCTTGTGCATCCAATAAGTAAGTTTGTGTCATTGGTTGAACATTTAGGTCATTTTCGTCCTTCCTAGGATTATTCTCATCCAATTAGTGTTTTTAACCAATCTTGTGCATCCAATAAGTGATTTTGTGTCATTGGTTGAACATTTAGGTCATTTTCCTCCTCCCTAGGGTTATTCTCATACATCTAGGGTTTTTAACCAATCTTGTGCATCCAATAAATAAGTTTGTGTCATTGGTTGAACATTTAGGTCATTTTCGTCCTCCCTAGGGTTATTCTCATCCAATTAGGGTTTTTAACCAATCTTGTGCATCCAATAAGTACATTTGTGTCATTGGTTGAACATTTAGGTCATTTTCGTCCTCCGTAGGGTTATTCTCATCCAATTAGGGTTTTTAACCAATCTTTTGCATCCAATAAGTACGTTTGTGTCATTGGTTGAACATTTAGGTCATTTTCGACCTTCCTAGGCTTATTCTCATCCAATTAGGATTTTTAACCAATCTTGCGCATTCAATAAGTGATTTTGTGTCATTGGTTGAACATTTAGGTCATTTTCGTCCTCCCTAGCCTTATTCTCATCCAATTAGGGGTTTTAACCAATCTTGTGCATCCAATAAGTAAGTTTGTGTCATTGGTTGAACATTTAGGTCATTTTCGTCCTTCCTAGGATTATTCTCATCCAATAAGGGTTTTTAACCAATCTTATGCATCCAATAAGTGATTTTGTGTCGTTGGTTGAACATTTAGGTCATTTTCGTCCTCCCTAGCCTTATTCTCATCCAATTGGGTTTTTAACCAATCTTGTGCATCCAATAAGTGACTTTGTGTCATTGGTCGAACATTTAGGTCATTTTCGTCCTCCGTAGGGTTATTCTCATCCAATTTGGGTTTTTAACCAATCTTTTGCATCCAATAAGTACGTTTGTGTCATTGGTTGAACATTTAGGTCATTTTCGTCCTTCCTAGGATTATTCTCATCCAATAAGGGTTTTTAACCAATCTTGTGCATCCAATAAGTGATTTTGTGTCATTGGTTGAACATTTAGGTCATTTTCGTCCTCCCTAGCCTTATTCTCATCCAATTAGGGTTTTTAACCAATCTTGGGCATCCAATAAGTGATTTTGTGTCATTAGGTTAACATTTACGTCATTTTCGTCCTCCCTAGGGCTATTCTCATCCAATTAGGGTTTTTAACCAATCTTGTGCATCCAATAAGTACGTTTGTGTCATTGGTCGAACATTTAGGTCATTTTCGTCCTCCCTAGCCTTATTCTCATCCAATTAGGGTTTTTAACCAATCTTGTGCATCCAATAAGTACGTTTGTGTCATTGGTCGAACATTTAGGTCATTTTCCTCCTCCCTAGCCTTATTCTCATCCAATTAGGGTTTTTAACCAATCTGTGCATTCAATAAGTGATTTTGTGTCATTGGTTGAAAATTTAGGTCATTTTCGTCCTCCCTAGGGTTATTCTCATCCAATTAGGGTTTTTAACCAATCTGGTGCATCCAATAAGTAAGTTTGTCTCATTGGTTGAACATTTAGGTCATTTTCGTCCTTCCTATGATTATTCTCATCCAATTAGTGTTTTTAACCAATCTTGTGCATCCAATAAGTGATTTTGTGTCATTGGTTGAACATTTAGGTCATTTTCGTCCTCCCTAGCCTTATTCTCATCCAATTAGGTTTTTTAACCAATCTTGTGCATTCAATAAGTGATTTTGTGTCATTGGTTGAACATTTAGGTCATTTTCCTCCTCCCTAGGGTTATTCTCATACATCTAGGGTTTTTTAACCAATCTTGTGCATCCAATAAATAAGTTTGTGTCATTGGTTGAACATTTAGGTCATTTTCGTCCTCCCTAGGGTTATTCTCATCCAATTAGGGTTTTTAACCAATCTTGTGCATCCAATAAGTACATTTGTGTCACTGGTTGAACATTTAGGTCATTTTCGTCCTCCGTAGGGTTATTCTCATCCAATTAGGGTTTTTAACCAATCTTTTGCATCCAATAAGTACGTTTGTGTCATTGGTTGAACATTTAGGTCATTTTCGACCTTCCTAGGCTTATTCTCATCCAATTAGGATTTTTAACCAATCTTGCGCATTCAATAAGTGATTTTGTGTCATTGGTTGAACATTTAGGTCATTTTCCTCCTCCCTAGGGTTATTCTCATACATCTAGGGTTTTTTAACCAATCTTGTGCATCCAATAAATAAGTTTGTGTCATTGGTTGAACATTTAGGTCATTTTCGTCCTCCCTAGGGTTATTCTCATCCAATTAGGGTTTTTAACCAATCTTGTGCATCCAATAAGTACATTTGTGTCATTGGTTGAACATTTAGGTCATTTTCGTCCTCCGTAGGGTTATTCTCATCCAATTAGGGTTTTTAACCAATCTTTTGCATCCAATAAGTACGTTTGTGTCATTGGTTGAACATTTAGGTCATTTTCGTCCTCCCAAGGCTTATTCTCGTCCAATTAGGGTTTTTAACCAATCTTGTGCATCCAATAAGTACATTTGTGTCATTGGTTGAACATTTAGGTCATTTTCGTCCTCCCAAGGCTTATTCTCGTCCAATTAGGGTTTTTAACCAATCTTGTGCATCCATTAAGTGATTTTGTGCCATTGGTTGAACATTTAGGTCATTTTCGTCCTCCCAAGGCTTATTCTCGTCCAATTAGGGTTTTTAACCAATCTTGTGCATCCAATAAGTACATTTGTGTCATTGGTTGAACATTTAGGTCATTTTCGTCCTCCCAAGGCTTATTCTCGTCCAATTACAGTTTTTAACCAATCTTGTGCATCCAATAAGTGATTTTGTGTCGTTGGTTGAACATTTAGGTCATTTTCGTCCTCCCAAGGCTTATTCTCGCCCAATTAGGGTTTTTAACCAATCTTGTGCATCCAATAAGTGATTTTGTGTCGTTGGTTGAACATTTAGGTCATTTTCGTCCTCCCAAGGCTTATTCTCGACCAATTAGGGTTTTTAACCAATCTTGTGCATCCAATAAGTACATTTGTGTCATTGGTTGAACATTTAGGTCATTTTCGTCCTCCCAAGGCTTATTCTCGTCCAATTAGGGTTTTTAACCAATCTTGTGCATCCAATTAGTGCTTTTGTGTCATTGGTTGAACATTTAGGTCATTTTCGATTTCCCAAGGCTTATTCTCGTCCAATTATGGTTTTTAACCAATCTTGTGCATCCAATAAGTACATTTGTGTCATTGGTTGAACATTTAGGTCATTTTCGTCCTCCCAAGGCTTATTCTCGTCCAATTAGGGTTTTTAACCAATCTTCTGCATCCAATAAGTACGTTTGTGTCATTGGTTGAACATTTAGGTCATTTTCGTCCTCCCAAGGCTTTTTCTCGTCCAATTAGGGTTTTTAACCAATCTTGTGCATCCAATAAGTACATTTGTGTCATTGGTTGAACATTTAGGTCATTTTCGTCCTCCCAAGGCTTATTCTTGTCCAATTAGGGTTTTTAACCAATCTTGTGCATCCAATAAGTGATTTTGTGTCGTTGGTTGAACATTTAGGTCATTTTCGTCCTCCCAAGGCTTATTCTCATCCAATTAGGGTTTTTAACCAATCTTGTGCATCCAATAAGTACATTTGTGTCATTGGTTGAACATTTAGGTCATTTTCGTCCTCCCAAGGCTTATTCACGTCCAATTAGGGTTTTTAACCAATCTTTTGCATCCAATAAGTACATTTGTGTCATTGGTTGAACATTTAGGTCATTTTCATCCTCCCAAGGCTTATTCTCGCCCAATTAGGGTTTTTAACCAATCTTGTGCATCCAATAAGTGATTTTGTGTCATTGGTTGAACATTTAGGTCATTTTCGTCCTCCCAAGGCTTATTCTCGTCCAATTAGGGTTTTTAACCAATCTTGTGCATCCAATAAGTGATTTTGTGTCATTGGTTGAACATTTAGGTTATTTTCGTCCTCCCAAGGCTTATTCTCGTCCAATTATGGTTTTTAACCAATCTTGTGCATCCAATAAGTACATTTGTGTCATTGGTTGAACATTTAGGTCATTTTCGTCCTCCCAAGGCTTATTCTCGTCCAATTAGGGTTTTTAACCAATCTTGTGCATCCAATAAGATATTTTGTGTCATTGGTTGAACAATTAGGTCATTTTCGTCATCCCAATGCTTATTCTCGTCCAATTAGGGTTTTTAACCAATCTTGTGCATCCAATAAGTGATTTTGTGTCATTGGTTGAACATTTAGGTCATTTTCGTCCTCCCAAGGCTTATTCTCGTCCAATTAGGGTTTTTAACCAATCTTGTGCATCCAATACGTGATTTTGTGTCATTGGTTGAACATTAAGGTCATTTTCGTCCTCCCAAGGCTTATTCTCGTCCAATTAGGGTTTTTAACCAACCTTGTGCATCCAATAAGTGATTTTGTGTCATTGGTTGAACATTTAGGTCATTTTCGTCCTCCCAAGGCTTATTCTCGTCCAATTAGGGTTTTTAACCAATCTTGTGCATCCAATAAGTGATTTTGTGTCATTGGTTGAACATTTAGGTCATTTTCGTCCTCCCTAGGGTTATTCTCATCCAATTAGGGTTTTTAACCAATCTTGTGCATCCAATAAGTAAGTTTGTGTCATTGGTTGAACATTTAGGTCATTTTCGTCCTTCCTAGGATTATTCTCATCCAATTAGTGTTTTTAACCAATCTTGTGCATCCAATAAGTGATTTTGTGTCATTGGTTGAACATTTAGGTCATTTTCGTCCTCCCTAGCCTTATTCTCATCCAATTAGGGTTTTTAACCAATCTTGTGCATCCAATAAGTAAGTTTGTGTCATTGGTTGAACATTTAGGTCATTTTCGTCCTTCCTAGGATTATTCTCATCCAATAAGAGTTTTTAACCAATCTTGTGCATCCAATAAGTGATTTTGTGTCGTTGGTTGAACATTTAGGTCATTTTCGTCCTCCCTAGCCTTATTCTCATCCAATTGGGTTTTTAACCAATCTTGTGCATCCAATAAGTGACTTTGTGTCATTGGTTGAACATTTAGGTCATTTTCGTCCTCCGTAGGGTTATTCTCATCCAATTAGGGTTTTTAACCAATCTTTTGCATCCAATAAGTACGTTTGTGTCATTGGTTGAACATTTAGGTCATTTTCGTCCTTCCTAGGCTTATTCTCATCCAATTAGGATTTTTAACCAATCTTGCGCATTCAATAAGTGATTTTGTGTCATTGGTTGAACATTTAGGTCATTTTCGTCCTCCCTAGCCTTATTCTCATCCAATTAGGGTTTTTAACCAATCTTGTGCATCCAATAAGTAAGTTTGTGTCATTGGTTGAACATTTAGGTCATTTTCGTCCTTCCTAGGATTATTCTCATCCAATAAGGGTTTTTAACCAATCTTGTGCATCCAATAAGTGATTTTGTGTCGTTGGTTGAACATTTAGGTCATTTTCGTCCTCCCTAGCCTTATTCTCATCCAATTGGGTTTTTAACCAATCTTGTGCATCCAATAAGTGACTTTGTGTCATTGGTCGAACATTTAGGTCATTTTCGTCCTCCGTAGGGTTATTCTCATCCAATTTGGGTTTTTAACCAATCTTTTGCATCCAATAAGTACGTTTGTGTCATTGGTTGAACATTTAGGTCATTTTCGTCCTTCCTAGGATTATTCTCATCCAATAAGGGTTTTTAACCAATCTTGTGCATCCAATAAGTGATTTTGTGTCATTGGTTGAACATTTAGGTCATTTTCGTCCTCCCTAGCCTTATTCTCATCCAATTAGGGTTTTTAACCAATCTTGGGCATCCAATAAGTGATTTTGTGTCATTAGGTTAACATTTACGTCATTTTCGTCCTCCCTAGGGCTATTCTCATCCAATTAGGGTTTTTAACCAATCTTGTGCATCCAATAAGTACGTTTGTGTCATTGGTCGAACATTTAGGTCATTTTCGTCCTCCCTAGCCTTATTCTCATCCAATTAGGGTTTTTAACCAATCTTGTGCATCCAATAAGTACGTTTGTGTCATTGGTCGAACATTTAGGTCATTTTCCTCCTCCCTAGCCTTATTCTCATCCAATTAGGGTTTTTAACCAATCTGTGCATTCAATAAGTGATTTTGTGTCATTGGTTGAAAATTTAGGTCATTTTCGTCCTCCCTAGGGTTATTCTCATCCAATTAGGGTTTTTAACCAATCTGGTGCATCCAATAAGTAAGTTTGTCTCATTGGTTGAACATTTAGGTCATTTTCGTCCTTCCTATGATTATTCTCATCCAATTAGTGTTTTTAACCAATCTTGTGCATCCAATAAGTGATTTTGTGTCATTGGTTGAACATTTAGGTCATTTTCGTCCTCCCTAGCCTTATTCTCATCCAATTAGGTTTTTTAACCAATCTTGTGCATTCAATAAGTGATTTTGTGTCATTGGTTGAACATTTAGGTCATTTTCCTCCTCCCTAGGGTTATTCTCATACATCTAGGGTTTTTTAACCAATCTTGTGCATCCAATAAATAAGTTTGTGTCATTGGTTGAACATTTAGGTCATTTTCGTCCTCCCTAGGGTTATTCTCATCCAATTAGGGTTTTTAACCAATCTTGTGCATCCAATAAGTACATTTGTGTCACTGGTTGAATATTTAGGTCATTTTCGTCCTCCGTAGGGTTATTCTCATCCAATTAGGGTTTTTAACCAATCTTTTGCATCCAATAAGTACGTTTGTGTCATTGGTTGAACATTTAGGTCATTTTCGACCTTCCTAGGCTTATTCTCATCCAATTAGGATTTTTAACCAATCTTGCGCATTCAATAAGTGATTTTGTGTCATTGGTTGAACATTTAGGTCATTTTCGTCCTCCCTAGCCTTATTCTCATCCAATTAGGGTTTTTAACCAATCTTGTGCATCCAATAAGTAAGTTTGTGTCATTGGTTGAACATTTAGGTCATTTTCGTCCTTCCTAGGATTATTCTCATCCAATAAGAGTTTTTAACCAATCTTGTGCATCCAATAAGTGATTTTGTGTCGTTGGTTGAACATTTAGGTAATTTTCGTCCTCCCTAGCCTTATTCTCATCCAATTGGGTTTTTAACCAATCTTGTGCATCCAATAAGTGACTTTGTGTCATTGGTTGAACATTTAGGTCATTTTCGTCCTCCGTAGGGTTATTCTCATCCAATTAGGGTTTTTAACCAATCTTTTGCATCCAATAAGTACGTTTGTGTCATTGGTTGAACATTTAGGTCATTTTCGTCCTTCCTAGGATTATTCTCATCCAATAAGGGTTTTTAACCAATCTTGTGCATCCAATAAGTGATTTTGTGTCATTGGTTGAACATTTAGGTCATTTTCGTCCTCCCTAGCCTTATTCTCATCCAATTAGGGTTTTTAACCAATCTTGGGCATCCAATAAGTGATTTTGTGTCATTAGGTTAACATTTACGTCATTTTCGTCCTCCCTAGGGCTATTCTCATCCAGTTAGGGTTTTTAACCAATCTTGTGCATCCAATAAGTACGTTTGTGTCATTGGTCGAACATTTAGGTCATTTTCGTCCTCCCTAGCCTTATTCTCATCCAATTAGGGTTTTTAACCAATCTTGTGCATCCAATAAGTACGTTTGTGTCATTGGTCGAACATTTAGGTCATTTTCCTCCTCCCTAGCCTTATTCTCATCCAATTAGGGTTTTTAACCAATCTGTGCATTCAATAAGTGATTTTGTGTCATTGGTTGAAAATTTAGGTCATTTTCGTCCTCCCTAGGGTTATTCTCATCCAATTAGGGTTTTTAACCAATCTTGTGCATCCAATAAGTAAGTTTGTGTCATTGGTTGAACATTTAGGTCATTTTCGTCCTTCCTAGGATTATTCTCATCCAATTAGTGTTTTTAACCAATCTTGTGCATCCAATAAGTGATATTGTGTCATTGGTTGAACATTTAGGTCATTTTCGTCCTCCCTAGCCTTATTCTCATGCAATTAGGTCTTTTAACCAATCTTGTGCATTCAATCAGTGATTTTGTGTCATTGGTTGAACATTTAGGTCATTTTCCTCCTCCCTAGGGTTATTCTCATACATCTAGGGTTTTTAACCAATCTTGTGCATCCAATAAATAAGTTTGTGTCATTGGTTGAACATTTAGGTCATTTTCGTCCTCCCTAGGGTTATTCTCATCCAATTAGGGTTTTTAACCAATCTTGTGCATCCAATAAGTACATTTGTGTCATTGGTTGAACATTTAGGTCATTTTCGTCCTCCGTAGGGTTATTCTCATCCAATTAGGGTTTTTAACCAATCTTTTGCATCCAATAAGTACGTTTGTGTCATTGGTTGAACATTTAGGTCATTTTCGTCCTTCCTAGGCTTATTCTCATCCAATTAGGATTTTTAACCAATCTTGCGCATTCAATAAGTGATTTTGTGTCATTGGTTGAACATTTAGGTCATTTTCGTCCTCCCTAGCCTTATTCTCATCCAATTAGGGTTTTTAACCAATCTTGTGCATCCAATAAGTAAGTTTGTGTCATTGGTTGAACATTTAGGTCATTTTCGTCCTTCCTAGGATTATTCTCATCCAATAAGAGTTTTTAACCAATCTTGTGCATCCAATAAGTGATTTTGTGTCGTTGGTTGAACATTTAGGTCATTTTCGTCCTCCCTAGCCTTATTCTCATCCAATTGGGTTTTTAACCAATCTTGTGCATCCAATAAGTGACTTTGTGTCATTGGTTGAACATTTAGGTCATTTTCGTCCTCCGTAGGGTTATTCTCATCCAATTAGGGTTTTTAACCAATCTTTTGCATCCAATAAGTACGTTTGTGTCATTGGTTGAACATTTAGGTCATTTTCGTCCTTCCTAGGATTATTCTCATCCAATAAGGGTTTTTAACCAATCTTGTGCATCCAATAAGTGATTTTGTGTCATTGGTTGAACATTTAGGTCATTTTCGTCCTCCTTAGCCTTATTCTCATCCAATTAGGGTTTTTAACCAATCTTGGGCATCCAATAAGTCATTTTGTGTCATTAGGTTAACATTTACGTCATTTTCATCCTCCCTAGGGTTATTCTCATCCAATTAGGGTTTTTAACCAATCTTTTGCATCCAATAAGTACGTTTGTGTCATTGGTTGAACATTTAGGTCATTTTCGACCTTCCTAGGCTTATTCTCATCCAATTAGGATTTTTAACCAATCTTGCGCATTCAATAAGTGATTTTGTGTCATTGGTTGAACATTTAGGTCATTTTCGTCCTCCCTAGCCTTATTCTCAACCAATTAGGGTTTTTAACCAATCTTGTGCATCCAATAAGTAAGTTTGTGTCATTGGTTGAACATTTAGGTCATTTTCGTCCTTCCTAGGATTATTCTCATCCAATAAGGGTTTTTAACCAATCTTGTGCATCCAATAAGTGATTTTGTGTCGTTGGTTGAACATTTAGGTCATTTTCGTCCTCCCTAGCCTTATTCTCATCCAATTGGGTTTTTAACCAATCTTGTGCATCCAATAAGTGACTTTGTGTCATTGGTCGAACATTTAGGTCATTTTCGTCCTCCGTAGGGTTATTCTCATCCAATTTGGGTTTTTAACCAATCTTTTGCATCCAATAAGTACGTTTGTGTCATTGGTTGAACATTTAGGTCATTTTCGTCCTTCCTAGGATTATTCTCATCCAATAAGGGTTTTTAACCAATCTTGTGCATCCAATAAGTGATTTTGTGTCATTGGTTGAACATTTAGGTCATTTTCGTCCTCCCTAGCCTTATTCTCATCCAATTAGGGTTTTTAACCAATCTTGGGCATCCAATAAGTGATTTTGTGTCATTAGGTTAACATTTACGTCATTTTCGTCCTCCCTAGGGCTATTCTCATCCAATTAGGGTTTTTAACCAATCTTGTGCATCCAATAAGTACGTTTGTGTCATTGGTCGAACATTTAGGTCATTTTCGTCCTCCCTAGCCTTATTCTCATC
Source organism: Cicer chorassanicum (assembly GCA_037974735.1). Lineage (NCBI taxonomy): Eukaryota > Viridiplantae > Streptophyta > Magnoliopsida > Fabales > Fabaceae > Cicer > Cicer chorassanicum. The sequence continues at coordinate 260,204 of JBBPBP010000172.1, forward strand.
CAATTAGGGTTTTTAACCAATCTTGTGCATCCAATAAGTACGTTTGTGTCATTGGTCGAACATTTAGGTCATTTTCCTCCTCCCTAGCCTTATTCTCATCCAATTAGGGTTTTTAACCAATCTGTGCATTCAATAAGTGATTTTGTGTCATTGGTTGAAAATTTAGGTCATTTTCGTCCTCCCTAGGGTTATTCTCATCCAATTAGGGTTTTTAACCAATCTGGTGCATCCAATAAGTAAGTTTGTCTCATTGGTTGAACATTTAGGTCATTTTCGTCCTTCCTATGATTATTCTCATCCAATTAGTGTTTTTAACCAATCTTGTGCATCCAATAAGTGATTTTGTGTCATTGGTTGAACATTTAGGTCATTTTCGTCCTCCCTAGCCTTATTCTCATCCAATTAGGTTTTTTAACCAATCTTGTGCATTCAATAAGTGATTTTGTGTCATTGGTTGAACATTTAGGTCATTTTCCTCCTCCCTAGGGTTATTCTCATACATCTAGGGTTTTTTAACCAATCTTGTGCATCCAATAAATAAGTTTGTGTCATTGGTTGAACATTTAGGTCATTTTCGTCCTCCCTAGGGTTATTCTCATCCAATTAGGGTTTTTAACCAATCTTGTGCATCCAATAAGTACATTTGTGTCACTGGTTGAACATTTAGGTCATTTTTGTCCTCCGTAGGGTTATTCTCATCCAATTAGGGTTTTTAACCAATCTTTTGCATCCAATAAGTACGTTTGTGTCATTGGTTGAACATTTAGGTCATTTTCGACCTTCCTAGGCTTATTCTCATCCAATTAGGATTTTTAACCAATCTTGCGCATTCAATAAGTGATTTTGTGTCATTGGTTGAACATTTAGGTCATTTTCGTCCTCCCTAGCCTTATTCTCATCCAATTAGGGTTTTTAACCAATCTTGTGCATCCAATAAGTAAGTTTGTGTCATTGGTTGAACATTTAGGTCATTTTCGTCCTTCCTAGGATTATTCTCATCCAATAAGAGTTTTTAACCAATCTTGTGCATCCAATAAGTGATTTTGTGTCGTTGGTTGAACATTTAGGTCATTTTCGTCCTCCCTAGCCTTATTCTCATCCAATTGGGTTTTTAACCAATCTTGTGCATCCAATAAGTGACTTTGTGTCATTGGTTGAACATTTAGGTCATTTTCGTCCTCCGTAGGGTTATTCTCATCTAATTAGGGTTTTTAACCAATCTTTTGCATCCAATAAGTACGTTTGTGTCATTGGTTGAACATTTAGGTCATTTTCGACCTTCCTAGGCTTATTCTCATCCAATTAGGATTTTTAACCAATCTTGCGCATTCAATAAGTGATTTTGTGTCATTGGTTTAACATTTAGATCATTTTCGTCCTCCCTAGCCATATTCTCATCCAATTAGGGTTTTTAACCAATCTTGTGCAGCCAATAAGTGATTTTGTGTCATTGGTTGAACATTTAGGTCATTTTCGTTCTCCCTAACCTTATTCTCATCAAATTAGGTTTTTTAGCCAATCATGTGCATTCAATAAGTGATTTTGTGTCATTGGCTGAACATTTACGTCATTTTTGTCCTCCCTAGGGTTATATTCATCCAATTAGGGTTTTTAACCAATCTTGTGCATCCAATAAGTGCGTTTGTGTCATTGGTCGAACATTTAGGTCATTTTCGTCCTCCCTAGCCTTATTCTCATCCAATTAGGGTTTTAACCAATCTTGTACATCCAATAAGTACGTTTGTGTCATTGGTCGAACATTTAGGTCATTTTCGTCCTCCCTAGTCTTATTCTCATCCAATAAGGGTTTTTAACCATTCTTGTGCATTCAATAAGTTATTTTGTGTCATTGGTTGAACATTTAGGTAATTTTCGTCCTCCCTAGGGTTATTCTCATCCAATTAGGGTTTTTAACCAATTTTGTGCATCCAATAAGTAAGTTTGTGTCATTGGTTGAACATTTAGGTCATTTTCGTTATCCCTAGGGTTATTCTCATCCAATTAGGGTTTTTAACAAATCTTGTGCACCCAATAAGTACGTTTGTGTCATTGGTTGAACATTTAGGTCATTTTCGTCCTCCCAAGGCTTATTCTCCTCCAATTAGGGTTTTTAACCAATCTTGTGCATCCAATAAGTGATATTGTGTCGTTGGTTGAACATTTAGGTCATTTTCGTCCTCCCAAGGCTTATTCTCGTCCAATTAAGGTTTTTAACCAATCTTGTGCATCCAATAAGTACATTTGTGTCATTGGTTGAACATTTAGGTCATTTTCGTCCTCCCAAGGCTTATTCTCGTCCAATTATGGTTTTTAACCAATCTTGTGCATCCAATAAGTGATTTTGTGTCATTGGTTGAACATTTAGGTCATTTTCGTCCTCCCAAGGCTAATTCTCGTCCAATTAGGGTTTTTAACCAATCTTGTGCATCCAATAAGTACATTTGAGTCACTGGTTGAACATTTAGGTCATTTTCGTCCTCCCAAGGCTTATTCTCGTCCAATTAGGGTTTTTAACCAATCTTGTGCATCCAATAAGTGATTTTGTGTCGTTGGTTGAACATTTAGGTCATTTTCGTCCTCCCAAGGCTTATTCTCGTCCAATTAGGGTTTTTAACCAATCTTGTGCATCCAATAAGTACATTTGTGTCATTGGTTGAACGTTTAGGTCATTTTCGTCCTCCCAAGGCTTTTTCTCGTCCAATTAGGGGTTTTAACCAATCTTGTGCATCCAATAAGTACATTTGTGTCATTGGTTGAACATTTAGGTCATTTTCGTCCTCCCAAGGCTTATTCTCGTCCAATTAGGGTTTTTAACCAATCTTGTGCATCCAATAAGTACATTTGTGTATTTGGTTGAACATTTAGGTCATTTTCGTCCTCCCAAGGCTTATTCTTGTCCAATTAGGGTTTTTAACCAATCTTGTGCATCCAATAAGTGATTTTGTGTCATTGGTTGAACATTTAGGTCATTTTCGTCCTCCCAAGGCTTATTCTCGTCCAATTAGGGTTTTTAACCAATCTTGTGCATCCAATAAGTACATTTGTGTCATTGGTTGAACATTTAGGTCATTTTCGTCCTCCCAAGGCTTATTCTCGTCCAATTAGGGTTTTTAACCAATCTTGTGCATCCAATAAGTACATTTGTGTCATTGGTTGAACATTAAGGTCATTTTCGTCCTCGCAAGGCTTATTCTCGTCCAATTAGGGTTTTTAACCAATCTTGTGCCTCCAATAAGTGATTTTGTGTCATTGGTTGAACATTTAGGTCATTTTCGTCCTCCCAAGGCTTATTCTTGTCCAATTAGGGTTTTTAACCAATCTTGTGCATCCAATAAGTGATTTTGTGTCATTGGTTGAACATTTAGGTCATTTTCGTGCTCCCAAGGCTTATTCTCATCCAATTAAGGTTTTTAACCAATCTGGTGCATCCAATAAGTACATTTGTGTCATTGATTGAACATTTAGGTCATTTTCGTCCTCCCAAGGCTTATTCTCGTCCAATTAGGGTTTTTAACCAATCTTGTGCATCCAATAAGTACATTTCTGTCATTGGTTGAACATTTAGGTCATTTTCGTCCTCCCAAAGCTTATTCTCGTCCAATTAGGGCTTTTAACCAATCTTGTGCATCCAATAAGTACATTTGTGTCATTGGTTGAACATTTAGGTCATTTTCGTCCTCCCAAGGCTTATTCTCGTCCAATTAGGGTTTTTAACCAATCTTGTGCATCCAATAAGTACATTTGTGTCATTGGTTGAAATTTAGGACATTTTCGCCCTCCCTAGGCTTATTCTCGTCCAATTAGGGTTTTTAACCAATCTTGTGCTTCCAGTAAGTACATTTGTGTCATTGGTTGAACATTTAGGTCATTTTCGTCCTCCCAAGGCTTATTCTCGTCCAATTAGGGTTTTTAACCAATCTTGTGCATCCAATAAGTACATTTGTGTCATTGGTTGAACATTTAGGTCATTTTCGTCCTCCCAAGGCTTATTCTCGTCCAATTAGGGTTTTTAACCAATCTTGTGAATCCAATAAGTGATTTTCTGTCATTGGTTGAACATTTAGGTCATTTTCGTCCTCCCAAGGCTTATTCTCGTCCAATTAGGGTTTTTAACCAATCTTGTGCATCCAATAAGTACATTTGTGTCATTGGTTGAACATTTAGGTCATTTTCGTCCTCCCAAGGCTTATTCTTGGCCAATTAGGGTTTTAAACCAATCTTGTGCATCCAATAAGTACATTTGTGTCATTGGTTGAACATTTAGGTCATTTTCGTCCTCCCAAGGCTTATTCTCGTCCAATTATGGTTTTTAACCAATCTTGTGCATCCAATAAGTACATTTGTGTCATTGGTTGAACATTTAGGTCATTTTCGTCCTCCCAAGGCTTATTCTCGTCCAATTAGGGTTTTTAACCAATCTTGTGCATCCAATAAGTACATTTGTGTATTTGGTTGAACATTTAGGTCATTTTCGTCCTCCCAAGGCTTATTCTCGTCCAATTAGGGTTTTTAACCAATCTTGTGCATCCAATAAGTGATTTTGTGTCATTGGTTGAACATTTAGGTCATTTTCGTCCTCCCAAGGCTTATTCTCGTCCAATTAGGGTTTTTAACAAATGTTGTGCATCCAATAAGTGATTTTCTGTCATTGGTTGAACATTTAGGTCATTTTCGTCCTCCCAAGGCTTATTCTCGTCCAATTAGGGTTTTTAACCAATCTTGTGCATCCAATAAGTGATTTTGTGTCGTTGGTTGAACATTTAGGTCATTTTCGTCCTCCCAAGGCTTATTCTCGTCCAATTAGGGTTTTTAACCAATCTTATGCATCCAATAAGTTATTTTGTGTCATTGGTTTAACATTTAGGTCATTTTCGTCCTCCCAAGGCTTATTCTCGTCCAATTAGGGTTTTTAACCAATCTTGTGCATCCAATAAGTACATTTGTGTCATTGGTTGAACATTTAGGTCATTTTCGTCCTCCCAAGGCTTATTCTCGTCCAATTAGGGTTTTTGACCAATATAGTGCATCCAATAAGTGATTTTGTGTCATTGGTTGAACATTTAGGTCATGTTGGTCCTCCCTAGGCTTATTCTCGTCCAATTAGGGTTTTTAACCAATCTTGTGCATCCAATAAGTACATTTGTGTCATTGGTTGAACATTTAGGTCATTTTCGTCCTCCCAATGCTTATTCTCGTCCAATTAGGGTTTTTAACCAATCTTGTGCATCCAATAAGTGATTTTGTGTCATTGGTTGAACATTTAGGTCATTTTCGTCCTCCTAAGGCTTATTCTTGTTCAATTAGGGGTTTAAACCAATCTTGTGCATCCAATAAGTACATTTGTGTCATTGGTTGAACATTTAGGTCATTTTCGTCCTCCCAAGGCTTATTCTCGTCCAATTAGGGTTTTAAACCAATCTTGTGCATCCAATAAGTGATTTTGTGTCATTGGTTGAACATTTAGGTCATTTTCCTCCTCCCTAGGCTTATTCTCGTCCAATTAGGGTTTTTAACCAATCTTGTGCATCCAATAAGTACATTTGTGTCATTGGTTGAACATTTAGGTCATTTTCGTCCTCCCAATGCTTATTCTCGTCCAATTAGGGTTTTTAACCAATCTTGTGCATCCAATAAGTACATTTGTGTCATTGGTTGAACATTTAAGTCATTTTCGTCCTCCCAAAGCTTATTCTCGTCCAATTAGGGTTTTTAATCAATCTTGTGCATCCAATAAGTACATTTGTGTCATTGGTTGAACATTTAGGTCATTTTCGTCCTCCCAAGGCTTATTCTCGTCCAATTAGGGTTTTTAACCAATCTTGTGCATCCAATAAGTGATTTTGTATTATTGGTTGAACATTTAGGTCATTTTCGTCCACCCAAGGCTTATTCTCGTCCAATTAGGGTTTTTAACCAATCTTGTGCATCCAATAAGTACATTTGTGTCATTGGTTGAACATTTAGGTCATTTTCGTCCTCCCAATGCTTATTCTCGTCCAATTAGGGTTTTTAACCAATCTTGTGCATCCAATAAGTACATTTGTGTCATTGGTTGAACATTTAGGTCATAGTCATCCTCCCAATGCTTATTCTCGTCCAATTAGGGTTTTTAACCAATCTTGTGCATCCAATAAGTGATTTTGTGTCATTGGTTGAACATTTAGATCATTTTCATCCTCCCAAGGCTTATTCTCGTCCAATTAGGGTTTTTAACCAATCTTGTGCATCCAATAAGTACATTTGTGTCATTGGTTGAACATTTAGGTCATTTTCGTCCTCCCAATGCTTATTCTCGTCCAATTAGGGTTTTTAACCAATCTTGTGATTCCAATAAGTACATTTGTGTCATTGGTTGAACATTTAGGTCATTTTCGTCCTCCCAAGGCTTATTCTCGTCCAATTAGGGTTTTTAACCAATCTTGTGCATCCAATAAGTGATTTTGTGTCGTTGGTTGAACATTTAGGTCATTTTTGTCCTCCCAAGGCTTATTCTCGTCCAATTAGGGTTTTTAACCAATCTTGTGCATCCAATCAGTACATTTGTGTCATTGGTTGAACATTTAGGTCATTTTCGTCCTCCCAAGGCTTATTCTCGTCCAATTATGGTTTTTAACCAATCTTGTGCATCCAATAAGTACATTTGTGTCATTGGTTGAACATTTAGGTCATTTTCGTCCTCCCAAGGCTTATTCTCATCCAATTGGGTTTTTAACCAATCTTGTGCATCCAATAAGTGACTTTGTGTCATTGGTTGAACATTTAGGTCATTTTCGTCCTTCGTAGGGTTATTCTCATCCAATTAGGGTTTTTAACCAATCTTTTGCATGCAATAAGTACGTTTGTGTCATTGGTTGAACATTTAGGTCATTTTCGTCCTTCCTAGGATTATTCTCATCCAATAAGGGTTTTTAACCAATCTTTTGCATCCAATAAGTGATTTTGTGTCATTGGTTGAACATTTAGGTCATTTTCGTCCTCCCTAGCCTTATTCTCATCCAATTAGGGTTTTTAACCAATCTTGGGCATCCAATAAGTGATTTTGTGTCATTAGGTTAACATTTACGTCATTTTCGTCCTCCCTAGGGCTATTCTCATCCAATTAGGGTTTTTAACCAATCTTGTGCATCCAATAAGTACGTTTGTGTCATTGGTCGAACATTTAGGTCATTTTCGTCCTCCCTAGCCTTATTCTCATCCAATTAGGGTTTTTAACCAATCTTGTGCATCCAATAAGTACGTTTGTGTCATTGGTCGAACATTTAGGTCATTTTCCTCCTCCCTAGCCTTATTCTCATCCAATTAGGGTTTTTAACCAATCTGTGCATTCAATAAGTGATTTTGTGTCATTGGTTGAATATTTAGGTCATTTTCGTCCTCCCTAGGGTTATTCTCATCCAATTAGGGTTTTTAACCAATCTTGTGCATCCAATAAGTAAGTTTGTGTCATTGGTTGAACATTTAGGTCATTTTCGTCCTTCCTAGGATTATTCTCATCCAATTAGTGTTTTTAACCAATCTTGTGCATCCAATAAGTGATTTTGTGTCATTGGTTGAACATTTAGGTCATTTTCGTCCTCCCTAGCCTTATTCTCATCCAATTAGGTTTTTTAACCAATCTTGTGCATTCAATAAGTGATTTTGTGTCATTGGTTGAACATTTAGGTCATTTTCCTCCTCCCTAGGGTTATTCTCATACATCTAGGGTTTTTTAACCAATCTTGTGCATCCAATAAATAAGTTTGTGTCATTGGTTGAACATTTAGGTCATTTTCGTCCTCCCTAGGGTTATTCTCATCCAATTAGGGTTTTTAACCAATCTTGTGCATCCAATAAGTACATTTGTGTCACTGGTTGAACATTTAGGTCATTTTCGTCCTCCGTAGGGTTATTCTCATCCAATTAGGGTTTTTAACCAATCTTTTGCATCCAATAAGTACGTTTGTGTCATTGGTTGAACATTTAGGTCATTTTCGACCTTCCTAGGCTTATTCTCATCCAATTAGGATTTTTAACCAATCTTGCGCATTCAATAAGTGATTTTGTGTCATTGGTTGAACATTTAGATCATTTTCGTCCTCCCTAGCCTTATTCTCATCCAATTAGGGTTTTTAACCAATCTTGTGCAGCCAATAAGTGATTTTGTGTCATTGGTTGAACATTTAGGTCATTTTCGTTCTCCCTAACCTTATTCTCATCAAATTAGGTTTTTTAGCCAATCATGTGCATTCAATAAGTGATTTTGTGTCATTGGCTGAACATTTACGTCATTTTTGTCCTCCCTAGGGTTATATTCATCCAATTAGGGTTTTTAACCAATCTTGTGCATCCAATAAGTGCGTTTGTGTAATTGGTCGAACATTTAGGTCATTTTCGTCCTCCCTAGCCTTATTCTCATCCAATTAGGGTTTTAACCAATCTTGTACATCCAATAAGTACGTTTGTGTCATTGGTCGAACATTTAGGTCATTTTCGTCCTCCCTAGTCTTATTCTCATCCAATTAGGGTTTTTAACCATTCTTGTGCATTCAATAAGTGATATTGTGTCATTGGTTGAACATTTAGGTCATTTTCGTCCTCCCTAGGGTTATTCTCATCCAATTAGGGTTTTTAACCAATTTTGTGCATCCAATAAGTAAGTTTGTGTCATTGGTTGAACATTTAGGTCATTTTCGTCATCCCTAGGGTTATTCTCATCCAATTAGGGTTTTTAACAAATCTTGTGCACCCAATAAGTACGTTTGTGTCATTGGTTGAACATTTAGGTCATTTTCGTCCTCCCAAGGATTATTCTCGTCCAATTAGGGTTTTTAACCAATCTTGTGCATCCAATAAGTGATATTGTGTCGTTGGTTGAACATTTAGGTCATTTTCGTCCTCCCAAGGCTTATTCTCGTCCAATTAAGGTTTTTAACCAATCTTGTGCATCCAATAAGTACATTTGTGTCATTGGTTGAACATTTAGGTCATTTTCGTCCTCCCAAGGCTTATTCTCGTCCAATTATGGTTTTTAACCAATCTTGTGCATCCAATAAGTACATTTGTGTCGTTGGTTGAACATTTAGGTCATTTTCGTCCTCCCAAGGCTTATTCTCGTCCAATTAGGGTTTTTAACCAATCTTGTGCATCCAATAAGTTATTTTGTGTCATTGGTTGAACATTTAGGTCATTTTCGTCCTCCTAAGGCTTATTCTCGTCCAATTAGGGTTTTTAACCAATCTTGTGCATCCAATAAGTACATTTGTGTCATTGGTTGAACATTTAGGTCATTTTCGTCCTCCCAAGGCTTATTCTCGTCCAATTAGGGTTTTTAACCAATCTTGTGCATCCAATAAGTTCATTTGTGTCATTGGTTGAGCATTTAGGTCATTTTCGTCCTCCCAAGGTTTATTCTCGTCCAATTAGGGTTTTTAACCAATCTTGTGCATCCAATAACTGATTTTGTGTCATTGGTTGAAAATTTAGGTCATTTTCGTCCTCCCAAGGCTTATATTCGTCCAATTAGGGTTTTTAACCAATCTTGTGCATCCAATAAGTACGTTTGTGTCATTGGTTGAACATTTAGGTCATTTTGGTCCTCCCTAAGCTTATTCTCGTCCAATTAGGGTTTTTAACAAATCTTGTGCATCCAATAAGTACATTTGTGTCATTATTTGAACATTTAGGTCATTTTCGTCCACTTAAGGCTTATTCTCGTCCAATTAGGGTTTTTAACCAATCTTTTGCATCCATTAAGTACATTTGTGTCATTGGTTGAACATTTAGGTCATTTTCGTCCTCCCAAGGCTTATTCTCGTCCAATTAGGGTTTTTAACCAATCTTGTGCATCCAATAAGTGATTTTGTGTCATTGGTTGAACATTTAGGTCATTTTCGTCCTCCCATGGATTTTTCTCGTCCAATTAGGGTTTTTAACCAATCTTGTGCATCCAATAAGTACATTTGTGTCATTGGTTGAACATTTAGGTCATTTTCGTCCTCCCAAGGCTTATTCTCGTCCAATTAGGGTTTTTAACCAATCTTGTGCATCCAATAAGTGATTTTGTGTCATTGGTTGAACATTTAGGTCATTTTCGTCCTCCCAATGCTTATTCTCATCCAATAAGGGTTTCTAACCAATCTTGTGCATCCAATAAGTACATTTGTGTCATTGGTTGAACATTTAGGTCATTTTCGTCCTCCCAAGGCTTATTCTCGTCCAATTAGGGTTTTTAACCAATCTTGTGCATCCAATAAGTGATTTTGTGTCATTGGTTGAACATTTAGGTCATTTTCGTCCTCCAAAGGCTTATTCTCGTCCAATTAGGGTTTTTAATCAATCTTATGCATCCAATAAGTACATTTGTGACATTGGTTGAACATTTAGGTCATTTTCGTCCTCCCAAGGCTTATTCTCGTCCAATTAGGGTTTTTAACCAATCTTGTGCATCCAATAAGTACATTTGTGTCATTGGTTGAACATTTAGGTCATTTTCGTCCTCCCAAGGCTTATTCTCGTCCAATTAGGGTTTTTAACCAATCTTGTGCATCCAATAAGTACATTTGTGTCATTGGTTGAACATTTAGGTCATTTTCGTCCTCCCAAGGCTTATTCTTGTCCAATTAGGGTTTTTCACCAATCTTGTGCATCCAATAAGTGATTTTGTGTCATTGGTTTAACATTTAGGTCATTTTCGTCCTCCCTAGGCTTATTCTCGTCCAATTAGGGTTTTTAAACAATCTTGTGCATCCAATAAGTGATTTTGTGCCATTGGTTGAACATTTAGGTCGTTTTTGCCTCCCTAGGCTTATTCTCGTCCAATTAGGGTTTTTAACCAATCTTGTGCATCCAATAAGTGATTTTGTGCCATTGGTTGAACATTTAGGTCATTTTCGTCCTCCCAAGGCTTATTCTCGTCCAATTAGGGTTTTTAACAAATCTTGTGCATCCATTAAGTACATTTGTGTCATTGGTTGAACATTTAGGTCATTTTCGTCCTCCCAAGGCTTATTCTCGTCCAATTAGGGTTTTTAACCAATCTTGTGCATCCAATAAGTGATTTTGTGTCATTGGTTGAACATTTAGGTCATTTTCCTCCTCCCTAGGCTTATTCTCGTCGAATTAGGGTTTTTAACCAATCTTGTGCATCCAATAAGTACATTTGTGTCATTGGTTGAACATTTAGGTCATTTTCGTCCTCCCAAGGCTTATTCTCGTCCAATTAGGGTTTTTAACCAATCTTGTGCATCCAATAAGTACATTTGTGTCATTGGTTGAACATTTAGGTCATTTTCGTCTTCCCAAAGCTTATTCTCGTCCAATTAGGGTTTTTAACCAATCTTGTGAATCCAATAAGTGATTTTCTATCATTCGTTGAACATTTAGGTAATTTTCGTCCTCCCAAGGCTTATTTTCGGATAATTAAGGTTTTTAACCAATCTTGTGCATCCAATAAGTGATTTTGTGTCATTGGTTGAACATTTAGGTCATTTTCGTCCTCCCAAGGCTTATTCTCGTCCAATTAGGGTTTTTAACCAATCTTGTGCATCCAATAAGTTCGTTTGTGTCATTGGTTGAACATTTAGGTCATTTTCGTCCTCCCAAGGCTTATTCTCGTCCAATTAGGGTTTTTAACCAATCTTGTGCATCCAATAAGTACATTTGTGTCATTGGTTGAACATTTAGGTCATTTTCGTCCTCCCAAGGCTTATTCTCGTCCAATTAGGGTTTTTAACCAATCTTGTGCATCCAATAAGTACATTTGTGTCATTGGTTGAACATTTAGGTCATTTTCGTCCTCCCAAGGTTAATTCTCGTCCAATTAGGGTTTTTAACCAATCTTGTGCATCCAATAAGTACATTTGTTTTATTGGTTGAACATTTAGGTCATTTTCGTCCTCCCAAGGCTTATTCTCTTCCAATTAGGGTTTTTAACCAATCTTGTGCATCCAATAAGTACATTTGTGTCATTGGTTGAACATTTAGGTCATTTTCGTCCTCCCAAGGCTTATTCTCGTCCAATTAGGGTTTTTAACCAATCTTGTGCATCCAATAAGTACATTTGTATCACTGGTTGAACATTTAGGTCATTTTCGTCCTCCCAAGGCTTATTCTCGTCCAATTAGGGTTTTTAACCAATCTTGTGCATCCAATAAGTGATTTTGTGTCGTTGGTTGAACATTTAGGTCATTTTCGTCCTCCCAAGGCATATTCTCGTCCAATTAGGGTTTTTAACCAATCTTGTGCATCCAATAAGTACATTTGTGTCATTGGTTGAACATTTAGGTCATTTTCGTCCTCCCAAGGCTTTTTCTCGTCCAATTAGGGTTTTTAACCAATCTTGTGCATCCAATAAGTACGTTTGTGTCATTGGTTGAACATTTAGGTCATTTTCGTCCTCCCTAGGCTTATTCTCGTCCAATTAGGGTTTTTAACCAATCTTGTGCATCCAATAAGTGATTTTGTGTCATTGGTTGAACATTTAGGTCATTTTCGTCCACCGAAGGCTTATTCTTGCCCAATTAGGGTTTTTAACCAATCTTGTGCATCCAATAAGTACATTTGTGTCATTGGTTGAACATTTAGGTCATTTTCGTCCTCCCAAGGCTTATTCTCGTCCAATTAGGGTTTTTAACCAATCTTGTGCATCCAATAAGTACGTTTGTGTCATTGGTTGAACATTTAGGTCATTTTCGTCCTCCCAAAGCTTATTCTCGTCCAATTAGGGTTTTTAACCAATCTTGTGCATCCAATAAGTGATTTTCTGTCATTGGTTGAACATTTAGGTAATTTTCGTCCTCCCAAGGCTTATTCTCGGTTAATTAAGGTTTTTAACCAATCTTGTGCAACCAATAAGTGATTTTGTGTCATTGGTTGAACATTTAGGTCATTTTCGTCCTCCCAAGGCTTATTCTCGTCCAATTAGGGTTTTTAACCAATCTTGTGCATCCAATAAGTACATTTGTGTCATTGGTTGAACATTTAGGTCATTTTCGTCCTCCCAAGGCTTATTCTCGTCCAATTAGGGTTTTTAACCAATCTTGTGCATCCAATAAGTACATTTGTGTCATTGGTTGAACATTTAGGTCATTTTCGTCCTCCCATGGCATATTCTCGTCCAATTAAGGTTTTTAACCAATCTTGTGCATCCAATAAGTACATTTGTGTCATTGGTTGAACATTTAGGTCATTTTCGTCCTCCCAAGGCTTATTCTCGTCCAATTAGGGTTTTTAACCAATCTTGTGCATCCAATAAGTGATTTTGTGTCGTTGGTTGAACATTTAGGTCATTTTCGTCCTCCCAAGGCTTATTCTCATCCAATTAGGGTTTTAAACCAATCTTGTGCATCCAATAATTACATTTGTGTCATTGGTTGAACATTTAGGTCATTTTCGTCCTCCCAAGGCTTATTCTCGTCCAATTAGGGTTTTTAACCAATCTTGTGCATCCAATAAGTACATTTGTGTCATTGGTTGAACATTAAGGTCATTTTCGTCCTCCTAAGGCTTATTCTCGTCCAATTAGGGTTTTTAACCAATCTTTTGCCTCCAATAAGTGATTTTGTGTCATTGGTTGAACATTTAGGTCATTTTCGTCCTCCCAAGGCTTATTCTCGTCCAATTAGGGTTTTTAACCAATCTTGTGCATCCAATAAGTACATTTGTGTCATTGGTTGAACATTTAGGTCATTTTCGTCCTCCCAAGGCTTATTCTCGTCCAATTAGGGTTTTTAACCAATCTTGTGCATCCAATAAGTACATTTGTGTCATTGGTTGAACATTTAGGTCATTTTCGTCCTCCCAAGGCTTATTCTCGTCCAATTAGGGTTTTTAACCAACCTTGTGCATCCAATAAGTCATTTTGTGTCATTGGTTGAACATTTAGGTCATTTTCGTCCTTCCTAGGATTATTCTCATCCAATAAGGGTTTTTAACCAATCTTGTGCATCCAATAAGTGATTTTGTGTCATTGGTTGAACATTTAGGTCATTTTCGTCCTCCTTAGCCTTATTCTCATCCAATTAGGGTTTTTAACCAATCTTGGGCATCCAATAAGTCATTTTGTGTCATTAGGTTAACATTTACGTCATTTTCATCCTCCCTAGGGTTATTCTCATCCAATTAGGGTTTTTAACCAATCTTGTGCATCCAATAAGTACGTTTGTGTCATTGGTCGAACATTTAGGTCATTTTCGTCCTCCCTAGCCTTATTCTCATCCAATTAGGGTTTTTAACCAATCTTGTGCATCCAATAAGTACGTTTGTGTCATTGGTCGAACATTTAGGTCATTTTCCTCCTCCCTAGCCTTATTCTCATCCAATTAGGGTTTTTAACCAATCTTGTGCATTTAATAAGTGATTTTGTGTCATTGGTTTAAAATTTAGGTCATTTTTGTCCTCCCTAGGGTTATTCTCATCCAATTAGGGTTTTTAACCAATCTTGTGCATCCAATAAGTAAGTTTGTGTCATTGGTTGAACATTTAGGTCATTTTCGTCCTTCCTAGGATTATTCTCATCCAATAAGGGTTTTTAACCAATCTTGTGCATCCAATAAGTGATTTTGTGTCAGTGGTCGAATATTTAGGTCATTTTCGTCCTCCATAGCCTTATTCTCATCCAATTAGGGTTTTTAACCAATCTTGTGCATCCAATAAGTGATTTTGTGTCATTAGTTGAACATTTACGTCATTTTCGTCCTCCCTAGGGTTATTCTCATCCAATTAGGGATTTTAACCAATCTTGTGCATCCAATAAGTACGTTTGTGTCATTGGTTGAACATTTAGGTCATTTTCGTCCTCCCTAGGCTTATTCTCATCCATTTAGGGTTATAACCAATCTTGTGCATCCAATAAGTGATTTTGTGTCATTGGTTGAAATTTAGGTCATTTTCGTCCTCCCTAGGGTTATTCTCATCCAATTAGGGTTTTTAACCAATCTTGTGCATCCAATAAG
>JBBPBP010000172.1:275633-291408 GCA_037974735.1 Cicer chorassanicum
GGGAGGACGAAAATGACGCAAATGTTCAACCAATGACACAAACGTATTTATTGGATGCACAAGAATGGTTAAAAACCCTAATTGGAAGAGAATAAGCATAGGGAGGCCAAAAAAAGACCGAACTGTTCAACCAATGACACAAAATCACTTATTGGATGCACAAGATTGGTTAAAAACCCTAATTGGATGAGAATAACCGTAGGGAGGACGAAAATGACCTAAATGTTCAACCAATGACACAAAATCACTTATCGGATGCACAAGATTAGTTAAAAATCCTAATTGGATAAGAATAAGCCTAAGGAGGACGAAAATGACCTAAATGTTCAACCAATGACACAAACGTACGTATTGGATGTATAAGATTGGTTAAAAACCCTAATTGGATGAGAATAAGCCTAAGGAGGACGAAAATGACCTAAATGTTAAACAAATGACACAAAATCACTTATTGGATGCACAAGATTGGTTAAAAACCCTAAGTGGATGAAAATAAGCCTAGGAAGGAGGAAAATGACCTAAATGTTCAACCAATGACACAAACGTACTTATTGGATGCACAAGATTGGTTAAAAACCCTAATTGGATATGAATAACCCTAGGGAGGACGAAAATGACCTAAATGCTCAACCAATGACACAAAATCACTTATTGGATGCACAAGAATTGTTAAAAACCCTAATTGGAAGAGAATAAGCCTAAGAAGGGCAAAAATGACGTAAATATTCAACCAATGACACAAAATCACTTATTGGATGCACAACATTGGTTAAAAACCCAAATTGGATGAGAATAAGCCTAGGGAGGACGAAAATGACCTAAAAGTTCAACCAATGACACAAACGTACTTATTGGATGCACAAGAATGGTTAAAAACCCTAATCGGATGAGAATAAGGCTAGGGAGGACGAAAATGACCTAAATGTTCAACCAATGACACAAAATCACTTATTGGATGCACAAGATTGGTTAAAAACCCTAATTGCATGAGAATAACCATTAGGAGGACGAAAATGACCTAAATGTTCAACCAATGACACAAAATCACTTATTGGATGCACAAGATTGGTTAAAAACCCTAATTGGATGAGAATAAGCCTAGGGAGGACGAAAATGACGCAAATGTTCAACTAATGACACAAACGTATTTATTGGATGCACAAGAATGGTTAAAAACTCTAATTGGATGAGAATAAGCGTAGGGAGGCCAAAAAAAGACCGAACTGTTCAACCAATGACACAAAATCACTTATTGGATGCACAAGATTGGTTAAAAACCCTAATTGGATGAGAATAACCGTAGGGAGGACGAAAATGACCTAAATGTTCAACCAATGACACAAAATCACTTATTAGATGCACAAGATTGGTTAAAAATCTTAATTGGATGAGAATAAGCCTAGGGAGGACGAAAATGACCTAAATGTTCAACCAATGACACAAACGTATGAATTGGATGTACAAGATTGGTTAAAAACCCTAATTGGATGAGAATAAGCCTAAGGAGGACGAAAATGACCTAAATGTTCAACCAATGACACAAAATCACTTATTGGATGCACAAGATTGGTTAAAAACCCTAATTGGATGAGAATAAGCCTTGGGAGGACGAAAATGACCTAAATGTTCAACCAATGACACAAAATCACTTATTGTATGGACAAGAATGGTTAAAAACCCTAATTGGACGAGAATAAGCCTTGGGAGGACGAAAATGACCTAAATGTTCAACCAATGGCACAAAATCACTTATCGGATGCACAAGATTAGTTAAAAACCCTAATTGGACGAGAATAAGCCTAGTGAGGACGAAAATGACCTAAATGTTCAACTAATGACACAAAATCACTTATTGGATGCACAAGATTGGTTAAAAACCCTAATTGGACGAGAATAAGCCTAGGGAGGACGAAAATGACCTAAATGTTCAACCAATGACACAAAATCACTTATTGGATGCACAAGATTGGTTAAAAACCCTAATTGGACGAGAATAAGCCTAGGGAGGACGAAAATGACCTAAATGTTCAACCAATGACACAAATGTACTTATTGGATGCACAAGATTGGTTAAAAACCCTAATTGGACGAGAATAAGCATAGGGAGGACGAAAATGATCTAAATGTTCAACCAATGACACAAAATCACTTATTGGATGCACAAGATTGGTTAAAAACCCTAATTGGACGAGAATAAGCATTGGGAGGACGAAAATGACCTAAATGTTCAACCAAAGACACAAATGTACTTATTGGATGCACGAGATTGGTTAAAAACCCTAATTGGACGAGAATAAGCCTAGGGAGGACGAAAATGACCTAAATGTTCAACCAATGACACAAAATCACTTATTGGATGCACAAGATTGGTTAAAAACCCTAATTGGACGAGAATAAGCCTTGGGAGGACGAAAATAATCTAAATGTTCATCCAATGACACAAATGTACTTGTTGGATGCACAAGATTGGTTAAAAACCCTAATTAGACGAGAATAAGCCTCAGGAGGACGAAAATGATCTAAATGTTCAACCAATGACACAAAATCACTTATTGGATGCACAAGATTGGTTAAAAACCCTAATTGGACGAGAATAAGCATTGGGAGGACGAAAATTACCTAAATGTTCAACCAATGACACAAATGTACTTATTGGATGCACAAGATTGGTTAAAAACCCTAATTGGACGAGAATAAGCCTAGGGAGGACGAAAATGACCTAAATGTTCAACCAATGACACAAAATCACTTATTGGATGCACAAGATTGGTTAAAAACCCTAATTGGACGAGAATAAGCCTAGGAAGGACGAAAATGACCTAAATGTTCAACCAACAACACAAAATCACTTATTGGATGCAGAAGATTGGTTAAAAACCCTAATTGGACGAGAATAAGCCTAGGGAGGACGAAAATGACCTAAATGTTCAACCAATGACACAAATGTACTTATTGGATGCACAAGATTGGTTAAAAACCCTAATTGGACGAGAATAAGCCTAGGGAGGACGAAAATGACCTAAATGTTCAACCAATGACACAAATGTACTTAATGGATGCACAAGATTTGTTAAAAACCCTAATTGGACGAGAATAAGCCTAGGGAGGACGAAAATGACCTAAATGTTCAACCAATGACACAAATGTACTTATTGGATGCACAAGATTGGTTAAAAACCCTAATTGGACGAGAATAAGCCTTCGGAGGACGAAAATGACCTAAATGTTCAACCAAAAACACAAAATCACTTATTGGATGCACAAGATTGGTATAAAACCCTAATTGGACGAGAATAAGCCTTGGGAGGATGAAAATGACTTTAATGTTCAACCAATGACACAAAATCACTTATTGGATGCACAAGATTGGTTAAAAACCCTAATTGGACGAGAATAAGCCTTGGGAGGACGAAAATGACCTAAATGTTTAACCAATGACACAAAATCACTTATTGGATGCACAAGATTGATTAAAAACCCTAATTGGACGAGAATAAGCCTAGGGAGGACGAAAATGACCTAAATGTTCAACCAATGACACAAATGTACTTATTGGATGCACAAGATTGGTTAAAAACCCTAATTGGACGAGAATAAGCCTTCGGAGGACGAAAATGACCTAAATGTTCAACCTATAACACAAAATCACTTATTGGATGCACAAGATTGGTTAAAAACCCTAATTGGACGAGAATAAGCCTAGGGAGGACGAAAATGACCTAAATGTTCAACCAATGACACAAATGTACTTATTGGATGCACAAGATTGGTTAAAAACCCTAATTGGACGAGAATAAGCCTAGGGAGGACGAAAATGACCTAAATGTTCAAACAATGGCACAAAATCACTTATTGGATACACAAGATTGGTTTAAAAACCCTAATTGGACGAGAATAAGCCTAGGGAGGACGAAAATGACCTAAATGTTCAACCAATGACACAAATGTACTTATTGGATGCACAAGATTGGTTAAAAACCCTAATTGGACGAGAATAAGCCTAGGGAGGACGAAAATGACCTAAATGTTCAACCAATGACACAAATTTACTTATGGGATGCACAAGATTGGTTAAAAACCCTAATTGGACGAGAATAAGCCTTGGGAGGACGAAAATGACCTAAATGTTCAACCAATGACACAAATGTACTTATTGGATGCACAAGATTGGTTAAAAACCCTAATTGGACGAGAATAAGCCTTAGGAGGAGGAAAATGACCTAAATGTTCAACCAGTGACACAAAATCACTTATTGGATGCACAAGATTGGTTAAAAACCCTAATTGGACGAGAATAAGCCTAGGGAGGACGAAAATGACCTAAATGTTCAACCAATGACACAAATGTACTTATTGGATGCACAAGATTGGTTAAAAACCCTAATTGGACGAGAATAAGCCTTGGGAGGACGAAAATGACCTAAATGTTAAACCAATGAGACAAATGTACTTATTGGATGCACAAGATTGGTTAAAAACCCTAATTGGATGAGAATAAGCCTAGGGAGGACGAAAATGACCTAAATGTTCAACCAATGACACAAAATCACTTATTGGATGCACAAGATTGGTTAAAAACCGTAATTGGATGAGAATAAGCATAGGGAGGACGAAAATGACCTAAATGTTCAACCAATGACACAAACGTACTAATTGGATGCACAAGATTGGTTAAAAACCCTAATTGGATGAGAATAAACCTAGGGAGGACGAAAATGACCTAAATGTTCAACCAATGACACAAACGTACTTATTGGATGCACAAGAATGGTTAAAAACCTTATTGGATGAGAATAAGTCTAGGGAGGATGAAAATGACCTAACTGTTCAACCAATGACACAAAATCACTTATTGGATGCACAAGATTGGTTAAAAACCCTAATTGGATGAGAATAACCGTAGGGAGGACGAAAATGACCTAAATGTTCAACCAATGACACAAAATCACTTATAGGATGCACAAGATTGGTTAAAAATCCTAATTGGATGAGAATAAGCCTAGGGAGGACGAAAATGACCTAAATGTTCAACCAATGACACAAACGTACGTATTGGATGTACAAGATTGGTTAAAAACCCTAATTGGATGAGAATAAGCCTAAGGAGGACGAAAATGACCTAAATGTTCAACCAATGACACAAAATCACTTATTGGATGCACAAGATTGGTTAAAAACCCTAATTGGATGAAAATAAGCCTAGGAAAAACGAAAATGACCTAAATGTTCAACCAATGACACAAACGTACTTATTGGATGCACAAGATTGGTTAAAAACCCTAATTGCATGAGAATAACCATTGGGAGGATGAAAATGACCTAAATGTTCAACCAATGACACAAAATCACTTATTGGATGCACAAGATTGGTTAAAAACCCTAATTGCATGAGAATAACCATTGCGAGGACGAAAATGACCTAAATGTTCAACCAATGACACAAAATCACTTATTGGATGCACAAGATTGGTTAAAAACCCTAATTGGTTGAGAATAAGCCTAGGGAGGACGAAATTGACCTAAAAGTTCAACCAATGACACAAACGTACTTATTGGATGCACAAGATTGGTTAAAAAACCCTAATTGGATGAGAATAAGCCTAGGGAGGACGAAAATCACGCAAATGTTCAACCAATGACACAAACGTATTTATTGGATGCACAAGAATGGTTAAAAACCCTAATTGGATGAGAATAAGCCTAGGGAGGCCAAAAAAAGACCGAACTGTTCAACCAATGACACAAAATCACTTATTGGATGCACAAGATTGGTTAAAAACCCTAATTGGATGAGAATAACCGTAGGGAGGACGAAAATGACCTAAATGTTCAACCAATGACACAAAATCACTTATCGGATGCACAAGATTGGTTAAAAATCCTAATTGGATAAGAATAAGCCTAGGGAGGACGAAAATGACCTAAATGTTCAACCAATGACACAAACGTACGTATTGGATGTATAAGATTGGTTAAAAACCCTAATTGGATGAGAATAAGCCTAAGGAGGACGAAAATGACCTAAATGTTCAACCAATGACACAAAATCACTTATTGGATGCACAAGATTGGTTAAAAACCCTAATTGGATGAGAATAACCTTAGGGAGGACGAAAATGATTTAAATGTTCAATCAATGACACAAAATCACTTATTGGTTGCACAAGATTGGTTAAAAATCCTAATTGGATGAAAATAAGCCTAGGGAGGACGAAAATGACCCAAAAGTTCAACCAATGACACAAACGTATTTATTGGATGCACAAGAATGGTTAAAAACCCTAATTGGATGAGAATAAGCCTAGGGAGGACAAAAAATGATCGAACTGTTCAACCAATGACACAAAATCACTTATTGGATGCACAAGATTGGTTAAAAACCCTAATTGGATGAGAATAACCGTAGGGAGGACGAAAATGACCTAAATGTTCAACCAATGACAAAATCACTTATTGGATGCACAAGATTGGTTAAAAATCCTAATTGGATGAGAATAAGCCTAGGGAGGACGAAAATGACCTAAATGTTCAACCAATGACACAAACGAACGTATTGGATGTACAAGATTGGTTAAAAACCCTAATTGGATGAGAATAAGCCTAGGGAGGACGAAAATGACCTAAATATTCAACCAATGACACAAAATCACTTATTGGATGCACAAGATTGGTTAAAAACCCTAATTAGAAGAGAATTAGCCTAGGATGGACGAAAAAGACCTAAATGTTTAACCAATGACACAAACGTACTTATTGGATGCACAAGATTGTTTAAAAACCCTAATTGGATGAGAATAACCCTAGGGAGAACGAAAATGACCTAAATGTTCAACCAATGACACAAAATCACTTATGGGATGCACAAGATTGGTTAAAAATCCTAATTGGATGAGAATAAGCCTAGGGAGGACGAAAATGACCTAAATGTTCATCCAATGACACAAACGTACGTATTGGATGTACAAGATTGGTTAAAAACCCTAATTGGATGAGAATAAGCCTAGGGAGGACGAAAATGACCTAAATGTTCAACCAATGACACAAACGTACTTATTGGATGCACAAGATTGGTTAAAAACCCTAATTGGATGAGAATAAGCATAGGAAGGACGAAAATGACCTAAATGTTCAACCAATGACACAAACGTACTTATTGAATGCACAAGATTGGTTAAAAACCCTAATTGGATGAGTATAAGCCTAGGAAGGACGAAAATGACCTAAATGTTCAACCAATGACACAAACGTACTTATTGGATGCACAAGATTGGTTAAAAACCCTAATTGGATGAGAATAAGCCTAGGAAGGACGAAAATGACCTAAATGTTCGACCAATGACACAAACGTACTTATTGGATGCACAAGATTGGTTAAAAACCCTTATTGGATGAGAATTAGCCTAGGAAGGACGAAAATAACCTAAATGTTCAACCAATGACACAAACGTACTTATTGGATGCACAAGATTGGTTAAAAACCCTAATTGGATGAGAATAAGCCTAGGAAGGACGAAAATGACCTAAATGTTCAACAAATGACACAAACGTACTTATTGGATGCACAAGATTGGTTAAAAACCCTAATTGGATGAGAATAACCCTAGGGAGGACGAAAATGACCTAAATGTTCAACCAATGACACAAAGTCACTTATTGGATGCACAAGATTGGTTAAAAACCCTAATTGGATGAGAATAAGGCTAGGGAGGATGAAAATGACCTAAATGTTAAACCAATGACACAAACGTACTTATTGGATGCACAAGATTGGTTAAAAACAATAATTGGATGAGAATAAGCCTAGGAAGAACGAAAATGACCTAAATGTTAAACCAATGACACAAACGTACTTATTGGATGCACAAGATTGGTTAAAAACCCCAATTGGATGAGAATAAGGCTAGGGAGGACGAAAATGACCTAAATGTTCAACCAACGACACAAACGTACTTATTGGATGCACAAGATTGGTTAAAAACCCTAATTGGATGAGAATAAGCATAGGAAGGACGAAAATGACCTAAATGTTCAACCAATGACACAAACATACTTATTGGATGCACAAGATTGGTTAAAAACAATAATTGGATGAGAATAAGCCTAGGAAGAACGAAAAATGACCTAAATGTTAAACCAATGACACAAACGTACTTATTGGATGCACAAGATTGGTTAAAAACCCTAATTGGATGAGAATAAGGCTAAGGAGGACGAAAATGACCTAAATGTTCAACCAATGACACAAACGTACTTATTGGATGCAAAAGATTGGTTAAAAACCCTTATTGGATGAGAATAAGCATAGGAAGGACGAAAATGACCTAAATGTTCAACCAATGACACAAACGTACTTATTGGATGCACAAGATTGGTTAAAAACCCTAATTGGATGAGAATAAGCATAGGAAGGACAAAAATGACCTAAATGTTCAACCAATGACACAAACGTACTTATTGGATGCACAAGATTGGTTAAAAACAATAATTGGATGAGAATAAGCCTAGGAAGAACGAAAACGACCTAAATGTTAAACCAATGACACAAACGTACTTATTGGATGCACAAGATTGGTTAAAAACCCTAATATGATGAGAATAAGGCTAGGGAGGACGAAAATGACCTAAATGTTCAACCAATGACACAAACGTACTTATTGGATGCAAAAGATTGGTTAAAAACCCTTATTGGATGAGAATAAGCATAGGAAGGATGAAAATGACCTAAATGTTCAACCAATGACACAAAAGTACTTATTGGATGCACAAGATTGGTTAAAAACCCTAATTGGATGAGAATAAGCATAGGAAGGACGAAAATGACCTAAATGTTCAACCAATGACACAAACGTACTTATTGGATGCACAAGATTGGTTAAAAACCCTAATTGGATGAGAATAACCCTAGGGAGGACGAAAATGACCTAAATGTTCAACCAATGACACAAAATCACTTATTGAATGCACAAGATTGGTTAAAAACCCTAATTGGATGAGAATAAGCCTAGGAAGGACGAAAATGACCTAAATGTTCAACCAATGACACAAACTTACTTATTGGATGCACAAGATTGGTTTAAAACCCAAATTGGATGAGAATAACCCTAGGGAGGACGAAAATGACCTAAATGTTCAACCAATGACACAAAATTACTTATTGGATGCACAAGAATGGTTAAAAACCATAACTGGATGATAATAAGGCTAGGGAGGACGAAAATGACCTAAATGTTCAACCAATGACACAAACGTACTTATTTGATGCACAAGATTGGTTAAAAACCCTAATTGGATGAGAATAACACTACGGAGGACGAAAATGACCAAAATGTTCAACCAATGACACAAAATCACTTATTGAATGCACAAGATTGGTTAAAAACCCTAATTGGATGAGAATAAGGATAGGGAGGACGAAAATGACTTAAATGTTCAACCAATGACACAAAATCACTTATTGGATTCACAAGATTGGTTAAAAACCCTAATTGGATGAGAATAACCCTAGGGAGGACGAAAATGACCTAAATGTTCAACCAATGACACAAAATCACTTATTGAATGCACAAGATTGGTTAAAAACCCTAATTGGATGAGAATAAGCCTAGGAAGGTCGAAAATGACCTAAATGTTCAACCAATGACACAAACGTACTTATTGGATGCACAAGATTCGTTAAAAACCCGAAATGGATGAGAATAAGCCTAGGGAGGACGAAAATGACCAAAATGTTCAACAAATGACACAAACGTACTTATTGGATGCACAAGATTGGTTAAAAACCCTAGTTGGATGAGAATAACCCTAGGGAGGACGAAAATGACGGAAATGTTTAACCAATGACACAAAATCACTTATTGGATGCACAAGATTGGTTAAAAACCCTAATTGGATGAGAATAAGGCTAGGGAGGACGAAAATGACCTAAATGTTCAACCAATGACACAAAATCACTTATTGGATGCACAAGATTGGTTAAAAACCCTAATTGGATGAGAATAAGCCTAGGAAGGACGAAAATGACCTAAATGTTCAACCAATGACACAAACTTACTTATTGGATGCACAAGATTGGTTAAAAACCCTAATTGGATGAGAATAAGGCAAGGGAGGACGAAAATGACCTAAACGTTCAACCAATGACACAGAATCACTTATTGAATGCACAAGATTGGTTAAAAACCCTAGTTGGATGAGAATAACCCTAGGGAGGACAAAAATGAACAAAATGTTCAACCAATGACAAAAAATCACTTATTGGATGCACAAGATTGGTTAAAAACCCTAATTGGATGAGAATAAGGCTAGGAAGGACGAAAATGACCTAAATGTTCAACTAATGACACAAAATTAATTATTGGATGCACAAGATTGGTTAAAAACTCTAAGTGGATGAATATAACCCTAGGGAGGACGAAAATGACCTAAATGTTCAACCAATGACACAAAATCACCTATTGAATGCACAAGATTGGTTAAAAACCCTAATTGGATGTGAATAAGGCTAGGGAGGACGAAAATGACCTAAATGTTCGACTAATGACACAAACGTACTTATTGGATGCACAAGATTGGTTAAAAACCCTTATTGGATGAGAATTAGCCTAAGAAGGACGAAAATAACCTAAATGTTCAACTAATGACACAAACGTACTTATTGGATGCACAAGATTGGTTAAAAACCCTAATTGGATGAGAATAACCCTACGGAGAAAGAAAATGAACAAAATGTTCAACCAATGACACAAAATCACGTATTGAATGCACAAGATTGGTTAAAAACCCTAATTGGATGAGAATAAGGCTAGGGAGGACGAAAATGACCTAAATGTTCAACCAATGACACAAAATCACTTATTGGATTCACAAGATTGGTTTAAAACCCTAATTGGATGAGAATAACCCTAGGGAGAACGAAAATGACCTAAATGTTCAACCAATGACACAAAATCACTTATTGAATGCACAAGATTGGTTAAAAACCCTAATTGGATGAGAAGAAGCCTAGGAAGGTCGAAAATGACCTAAATGTTCAACCAATGACACAAACGTACTTATTGGATGCACAAGATTGGTTAAAAACCCTAATTGGATGAGAATAACCCTACGGAGAAAGAAAATGAACAAAATGTTCAACCAATGACACAAAATCACTTATTGAATGCACAAGATTGGTTAAAAACCCTAATTGGATGAGAATAAGCCTAGGAAGGTCGAAAATGACCTAAATGTTCAACCAATGACACAAACGTACTTATTGGATGCACAAGATTGGTTAAAAACCCTAATTGGATGAGAATAACCCTACGGAGGACGAAAATGACCAAAATGTTCAACCAATGACACAAAATCACTTATTGAATGCACAAGATTGGTTAAAAACCCTAATTGGATGAGAATAAGGCTAGGAAGGACGAAAATGACCTAAATGTTCAACCAATGACACAAAATTAATTATTGGATGCACAAGATTGGTTAAAAACCCTAACTGGATGAGAATAATCATAGGAAGGACGAAAATGACCTAAATGTTCGACCAATGACACAAACGTACTTATTGGATGCACAAGATTGGTTAAAAACCCTTATTGGATGAGAATTAGCCTAGGAAGGACGAAAATAACCTAAATGTTCAACCAATGACACAAACGTAGTTAATGGATGCACAAGATTGGTTAAAAACAATAATTGGATGAGAATAAGCCTACGAAGAACGAAAAATGACCTAAATGTTAAACCAATGACACAAACGTACTTATTGGATGCACAAGATTGGTTAAAAACCCTAATTGGATGAGAATAAGGCTAGGGAAGACGAAAATGACCTAAATGTTCAACCAATGACACAAACGTACTTATTGGATGCAAAAGATTGGTTAAAAACCCTTATTGGATGAGAATAAGCATAGGAAGGACGAAAATGACCTAAATGTTCAACCAATGACACAAACGTACTTATTGGATGCACAAGATTGGTTAAAAACCCTAATTGGATGAGAATAAGCATAGGAAGGACGAAAATGACCTAAATGTTCAACCAATGACACAAACGTACTTATTGGATGCACAAGATTGGTTAAAAACAATAATTGGATGAGAATAAGCCTACGAAGAACGAAAAATGACCTAAATGTTAAACCAATGACACAAACGTACTTATTGGATGCACAAGATTGGTTAAAAACCCTAATTGGATGAGAATAAGGCTAGGGAAGACGAAAATGACCTAAATGTTCAAACAATGACACAAACGTACTTATTGGATGCAAAAGATTGGTTAAAAACCCTTATTGGATGAGAATAAGCATAGGAAGGACGAAAATGACCTAAATGTTCAACCAATGACACAAACGTACTTATTGGATGCACAAGATTGGTTAAAAACCCTAATTGGATGAGAATAAGCATAGGAAGGACGAAAATGACCTAAATGTTCAACCAATGACACAAACGTACTTATTGGATGCACAAGATTGGTTAAAAACCCTAATTGGATGAGAATAAGCCTAGGAAGGACGAAAATGACCTAAATGTTCAACAAATGACACAAACGTACTTATTGGATGCACAAGATTGGTTAAAAACCCTAATTGGATGAGAATAACCCTAGGGAGGACGAAAATGACCTAAATGTTCAACCAATGACACAAAGTCACTTATTGGATGCACAAGATTGGTTAAAAACCCTAATTGGATGAGAATAAGGCTAGGGAGGACGAAAATGACCTAAATGTTCAACCAATGACAAAAACGTACTTATTGGATGCACAAGATTGGTTAAAAACAATAATTGGATGAGAATAAGCCTAGGAAGAACGAAAATGACCTAAATGTTAAACCAATGACACAAACGTACTTATTGGATGCACAAGATTGGTTAAAAACCCCAATTGGATGAGAATAAGGCTAGGGAGGACGAAAATGACCTAAATGTTCAACCAACGACACAAACGTACTTATTGGATGCACAAGATTGGTTAAAAACCCTAATTGGATGAGAATAAGCATAGGAAGGACGAAAATGACCTAAATGTTCAACCAATGACACAAACATACTTATTGGATGCACAAGATTGGTTAAAAACAATAATTGGATGAGAATAAGCCTAGGAAGAACGAAAAATGACCTAAATGTTAAACCAATGACACAAACGTACTTATTGGATGCACAAGATTGGTTAAAAACCCTAATTGGATGAGAATAAGGCTAGGGAAGACGAAAATGACCTAAATGTTCAACCAATGACACAAACGTACTTATTGGATGCACAAGATTGGTTAAAAACCCTAATTGGATGAGAATAAGCATAGGAAGGACGAAAATGACCTAAATGTTCAACCAATGACACAAACGTACTTATTGGATGCACAAGATTGGTTAAAAACCCTAATTGGATGAGAATAAGCCTAGGAAGGACGAAAATGACCCAAATGTTCAACCAATGACACAAACGTACTTATTGGATGCACAAGATTGGTTAAAAACCCTAATTGGATGAGAATAAGGCAAGGGAGGACGAAAATGACCTAAATGTTCAACCAATGACACAAACGTACTTATTGGATGCACAAGATTGGTTAAAAACCCTAATTGGATGAGAATAAGCATAGGAAGGACGAAAATGACCTAAATGTTCAACCAATGACACAAACGTACTTATTGAATGCACAAGATTGGTTAAAAACCCTAATTGGATGAGTATAAGCCTAGGAAGGACGAAAATGACCTAAATGTTCAACCAATGACACAAACGTACTTATTGGATGCACAAGATTGGTTAAAAACCCTAATTGGATGAGAATAAGCATAGGAAGGACGAAAATGACCTAAATGTTCAACCAACGACACAAACGTACTTATTGGATGCACAAGATTGGTTAAAAACCCTAATTGGATGAGAATAAGCCTAGGGAGGACGAAAATGACCTAAATGTTCAACCAATGACACAAACGTACTTATTGGATGCACAAGAATGGTTAAAAACCCTAATTGGATGAGAATAACCCTAGGGAGGACGAAAATGACCTAAATGTTCAACCAATGACACAAAATCACTTATTGGATGCACAAGATTGGTTAAAAACCCTAATTGGATGAGAATAAGCCTAGGGAGAACAAAAATGACCTAAATGATTAACCAATGTCACAAAATCACTTATTTGATGCACAAGATTGGTTAAAAATCCTAATTGGATGAGAATAAGCCTAGGAAGGACGAAAATGACCTAAATGATTAACCAATGACACAAAATCACTTATTGGATGCACAAGATTGGTTAAGAACCCTTATTGGATGAGAATAAGCCTAGGAAGGACGTTAATGACCTAAATGTTCAACCAATGACACAAACGTACTTATTGAATGCAATAGATTGGTTGAAAACCCTAATTGGATGAGAATAAGGCTAGGGAGGACGAAAATGACGCAAATGTTCAACTAATGACACAAACGTATTTATTGGATGCACAAGAATGGTTAAAAACTCTAATTGGATGAGAATAAGCGTAGGGAGGCCAAAAAAAGACCGAACTGTTCAACCAATGACAAAAAATCACTTATTGGATGCACAAGATTGGTTAAAAACCCTAATTGGATGAGAATAACCGTAGGGAGGACGAAAATGACCTAAATGTTCAACCAATGACACAAAATCACTTATCGGATGCACAAGATTGGTTAAAAATCCTAATTGGATAAGAATAAGCCTAGGGAGGACGAAAATGACCTAAATGTTCAACCAATGACACAAACGTACGTATTGGATGTATAAGATTGGTTAAAAACCCTAATTGGATGAGAATAAGCCTAAGGAGGACGAAAATGACCTAAATGTTCAACCAATGACACAAAATCACTTATTGGATGCACAAGATTGGTTAAAAACCCTAATTGGATGAGAATAACCTTAGGGAGGACGAAAATGATTTAAATGTTCAATCAATGACACAAAATCACTTATTGGTTGCACAAGATTGGTTAAAAATCCTAATTGGATGAAAATAAGCCTAGGGAGGACGAAAATGACCCAAAAGTTCAACCAATGACACAAACGTATTTATTGGATGCACAAGAATGGTTAAAAACCCTAATTGGATGAGAATAAGCCTAGGGAGGACAAAAAATGATCGAACTGTTCAACCAATGACACAAAATCACTTATTGGATGCACAAGATTGGTTAAAAACCCTAATTGGATGAGAATAACCGTAGGGAGGACGAAAATGACCTAAATGTTCAACCAATGACAAAATCACTTATTGGATGCACAAGATTGGTTAAAAATCCTAATTAGATGAGAATAAGCCTAGGAAGGACGAAAATGACCTCAATGTTCAACCAATGACACAAACAAACGTATTGGATGTACAAGATTGGTTAAAAACCCTAATTGGATGAGAATAAGCCTAGGGAGGACGAAAATGACCTAAATGTTCAACCAATTGCACAAACGTACTTATTGGATGCACAAGATTGGTTGAAAACCCTAATTGGATGAGAATAAGCCTAGGGAGGACGAAAAAGACCTAAATGTTTAACCAATGACACAAAATCACTTATTGGATGCACAAGATTGGTTAAAAACCCTAATTGGATGAGAATAAGGCTAGGGAGGACGAAAATGACCTAAATGTTCAACCAATGACACAAAATCACTTATTGGATGCACAAGATTGGTTAAAAACCCTAATTGGATGAGAATAAGCCTAGGAAGGACGAAAATGACCTAAATGTTCAACCAATGACACAAACTTACTTATTGGATGCACAAGATTGG
>JBBPBP010000172.1:299737-312997 GCA_037974735.1 Cicer chorassanicum
ATGAGAATAACCCTAGGGAGGACGAAAATGACCTAAATGTTCAACCAATGACACAAAGTCACTTATTGGATGCACAAGATTGGTTAAAAACCCTAATTGGATGAGAATAAGGCTAGGGAGGACGAAAATGACCTAAATGTTCAACCAATGACACAAACGTACTTATTGGATGCACAAGATTGGTTAAAAACAATAATTGGATGAGAATAAGCCTAGGAAGAACGAAAATGACCTAAATGTTAAACCAATGACACAAACGTACTTATTGGATGCACAAGATTGGTTAAAAACCCTAATTGGATGAGAATAAGGCTAGGGAGGACGAAAATGACCTAAATGTTCAACCAATGACACAAACGGACTTATTGGATGCACAAGATTGCTTAAAAACCCTTATTGGATGAGAATAAGCATAGGAAGGACGAAAATGACCTAAATGTTCAACAAATGACACAAACATACTTATTGGATGTACAAGATTGGTTAAGAACCCTAATTGGATAAGAATAACCCTAGGGAGGACTAAAATGACCTAAATGTTCAACCAATGACACAAAGTCACTTATTGGATGCACAAGATTGGTTAAAAACCCTAATTGGATGAGAATAAGGCTAGGGAGGACGAAAATGACCTAAATGTTCAACCAATGACACAAACGTACTTATTGGATGCACAAGATTGGTTAAAAACCCTAATTGGATGAGAATAAGCATAGGAAGGACGAAAATGACCTAAATGTTCAACCAACGACACAAACGTACTTATTGGATGCACAAGATTGGTTAAAAACCCTAATTGGATGAGAATAAGCCTAGGAAGGACGAAAATGACCTAAATGTTCAACCAATGACACAAACGTACTTATTTGATGCACAAGATTGGTTGAAAACCCTAATTGGATGAGAATAACCATAGGGAATACGAAAATTACCTAAATGTTCAACCAATGACACAAACTCACTTATTGGATGCACAAGATTGGTTAAAAACCCTAATTGGATGAGAATAAGGCTAGGGAGGACGAAAATGACCTAAATGTTCAACCAATGACACAAACGTACTTATTGGATGCACAAGATTGGTTAAAAACCCTAATTGGATGAGAATAAGCCTAGGAAGGACGAAAATGACCCAAATGTTCAACCAATGACACAAACGTACTTATTGGATGCACAAGATTGGTTAAAAACCCTAATTGGATGAGAATAAGGCTAGGGAGGACGAAAATGACCTAAATGTTCAACCAATGACACAAACGTACTTATTGGATGCAAAAGATTGGTTAAAAACCCTTATTGGATGAGAATAAGCATAGGAAGGAAGAAAATGACCTAAATGTTCAACCAATGACACAAACGTACTTATTGGATGCACAAGATTGGTTAAAAACCCTAATTGGATGAGAATAAGCATAGGAAGGACGAAAATGACCTAAATGTTCAACCAATGACACAAACGTACTTATTGGATGCACAAGATTGGTTAAAAACAATAATTGGATGGGAATAAGCCTAGGAAGAACGAAAATGACCTAAATGTTAAACCAATGACACAAACGTACTTATTGGATGCACAAGATTGGTTAAAAACCCTAATTTGATGAGAATAAGGCTAGGGAGGACGAAAATGACCTAAATGTTCAACCAATGACACAAACGTACTTATTGGATGCAAAAGATTGGTTAAAAACCCTTATTGGATGAGAATAAGCATAGGAAGGACGAAAATGACCTAAATGTTCAACCAATGACACAAAAGTACTTATTGGATGCACAAGATTGGTTAAAAACCCTAATTGGATGAGAATAAGCATAGGGAGGACGAAAATGACCTAAATGTTCAACCAATGACACAAAGTCACTTATTGGATGCACAAGATTGGTTAAAAACCCTAATTGGATGAGAATAAGGCTATGGAGGACGAAAATGACCTAAATGTTCAACCAATGACACAAACGTACTTATTGGATGCACAAGATTGGTTAAAAACAATAATTGGATGAGAATAAGCCTAGGAAGAACGAAAATGACCTAAATGTTAAACCAATGACACAAACGTACTTATTGGATGCACAACATTGGTTAAAAACCCTAATTGGATGAGAATAAGGCTAGGGAGGACGAAAATGACCTAAATGTTCAACCAATGACTCAAACGTACTTATTGGATGCACAAGATTGGTTAAAAACCCTAATTGGATGAGAATAAGCATAGGAAGGACGAAAATGACCTAAATGTTCAACCAATGACACAAACGTACTTATTGGATGCACAAGATTGGTTAAAAACAATAATTGGATGGGAATAAGCCTAGGAAGAACGAAAATGACCTAAATGTTAAACCAATGACACAAACGTACTTATTGGATGCACAAGATTGGTTAAAAACCCTAATTGTATGAGTATAAGCCTAGGAAGGACGAAAATGACCTAAATGTTCAACCAATGACACAAACGTACTTATTGGATGCACAAGATTGGTTAAAAACCCTAATTGGATGAGAATAAGGCTAGGGAGGACGAAAATGACCTAAATGTTCGACCAATGACACAAACGTACTTATTGGATGCACAAGATTGGTTAAAAACCCTTATTGGATGAGAATTAGCCTAGGAAGGACGAAAATAACCTAAATGTTCAACCAATGACACAAACGTACTTATTGGATGCACAAGATTGGTTAAAAACCCTAATTGGATGAGAATAAGCATAGGAAGGACGAAAATGACCTAACTGTTCAACCAATGACACAAACGTACTTATTGGATGCACAAGATTGGTTAAAAACCTTAATTGGATGAGTATAAGCCTAGGAAGGACGAAAATGACCTAAATGTTCAACCAATGACACAAACGTACTTATTGGATGCACAAGATTGGTTAAAAACCCTAATTGGATGAGAATAAGCCTAGGAAGGACGAAAATGACCTAAATGTTCAACCAATGACACAAACGCACTTATTGGATGCACAAGATTGGTTAAAAACCCTAATTGGATGAGAATAACCATAGGGAATACGAAAATTACCTAAATGTTCAACCAATGACACAAACTCACTTATTGGATGCACAAGATTGGTTAAAAACCCTAATTGGATGAGAATAAGCATAGGAAGGACGAAAATGACCTAACTGTTCAACCAATGACACAAACGTAGTTATTGGATGCACAAAATTTGTTAAAAACCCTAATTGGATGAGAATAAGCCTAGGAAGGACGAAAATGACCTAAATGTTCAACCAATGACACAAACGTAGTTATTGGATGCACAAGATTGGTTAAAAACCCTAATTGGATGAGAATAACCCTAGGGAGGACGAAAATGACCTAAATGTTCAACCAATGACTCAAAGTCACTTATTGGATGCACAAGATTGGTTAAAAACCCTAATTGGATGAGAATAAGGCTAGGGAGAACGAAAATGACCTAAATGTTCAACCAATGACACAAACGTACTTATTGGATGCACAAGATTGGTTAAAAACCCTAATTGGATGAGAATAAGCCTAGGAAGGACGAAAATGACCTAAATGTTCAACCAATGACACAATCGTACTTATTGGATGCACAAGATTGGTTAAAAACCCTAATTGGATGAGAATAACCCTAGGGTGGACGAAAATGACCTAAATGTTCAACCAATGACACAATTTTACTTATTGGATGCACAAGATTGGTTAAAAATCCTAATTGGATAAGAATAACCCTAGGGAGGACGAAAATGACGTAAATGTTCAGCCAATGACACAAAATCAGTTATTGAATGCACAAGATTGGTTAAAAAACCTAATTGGATGAGAATTAGGCTAGGGAGGAAGAAAATGACCTAAATGTTCAACCAATGACACAAAATCACTTATTGGATGCACAAGATTGGTTAAAAACCCTTATTGGATGAGAATTAGCCTAGGAAGGACGAAAATAACCTAAATGTTCAACCAATGACACAAACGTAGTTATTGGATGCACAAGATTGGTTAAAAACCCTAATTGGATGAGAATAACCCTAGGGAGGACGAAAATGACCTAAATGTTCAACCAATGACACAAACGTACTTATTGGATGCACAAGATTGGTTAAAAACCCTAATTGGATGAGAATAACCCTAGGGAGGACGAAAATGACCTAAATGTTCAACCAATGACACAAAGTCACTAATTGGATGCACAAGATTGGTTAAAAACCCTAATTGGATGAGAATAAGGCTATGGAGGACGAAAATGACCTAAATGTTCAACCAATGACCCAAACGTACTTATTGGATGCACAAGATTGGTTAAAAACCCTAATTGGATGAGAATAAGCCTAGGAACGACGAAAATGACCTAAATGTTCAACCAATGACACAAACGTACTTATTGGATGCACAAGATTGGTTAAAAACCCTAATTGGATGAGAATAAGCATAGGAAGGACGAAAATGACCTAAATGTTCAACCAATGACACAAACGTACTTATTGGATGCACAAGATTGGTTAAAAACCCTTATTGGATGAGAATTAGCCTAGGAAGGACGAAAATGACCTAAATGTTCGACCAATGACACAAACGTACTTATTGGATGCACAAGAATTGTTAAAAACCCTAATTGGATGAGAATAACCATAGGGAATACGAAAATTAACTAAATGTTCAACCAATGACACAAACTCACTTATTGGATGCACAAGATTGGTTAAAAACCCTCATTGGATGAGAATAAGCATAGGAAGGACGAAAATAACCTAAATGTTCAACCAATGACACAATTTTACTTATTGGATGCACAAGATTGGTTAAAAACCCTAATTGGATGAGAATAACCCTAGGGTGGACGAAAATGACGTAAATGTTCAGCCAATGACACAAAATCAGTTATTGAATGCACAAGATTGGTTAAAAAACCTAATTGGATGAGAATAAGGCTAGGGAGGAAGAAAATGACCTAAATGTTCAACCAATGACACAAAATCACTTATTGGGTGCACAAGATTGGTTAAAAACCCTTATTGGATGAGAATTAGCCTAGGAAGGACGAAAATAACCTAAATGTTCAACCAATGACACAAACGTAGTTATTGGATGCACAAGATTGGTTAAAAACCCTAATTGGATGAGAATAACCATAGGGAATACGAAAATTACCTAAATGTTCAACCAATGACACAAACTCACTTATTGGATGCACAAGATTGGTTAAAAACCCTAATTGGATGAGAATAAGCATAGGAAGGACGAAAATAACCTAAATGTTCAACCAATGACACAAACGTAGTTATTGGATGCACAAGATTGGTTAAAAACCCTAATTGGATGAGAATAAGCCTAGGAAGGACGAAAATGACCTAAATGTTCAACAATTGACAGAAACGTAGTTATTGGATGCACAAGATTGGTTAAAAACCCTAATTGGATGAGAATAACCCTAGGGAGGACGAAAATGACCTAAATGTTCAACCAATGACTCAAAGTCACTTATTGGATGCACAAGATTGGTTAAAAACCCTAATTGGATGAGAATAAGGCTAGGGAGAACGAAAATGACCTAAATGTTCAACCAATGACACAAACGTACTTATTGGATGCACAAGATTGGTTAAAAACCCTAATTGGATGAGAATAAGCCTAGGAAGGACGAAAATGACCTAAATGTTCAACCAATGACACAATCGTACTTATTGGATGCACAAGATTGGTTAAAAACCCTAATTGGATGAGAATAACCCTAGGGAGGACGAAAATGACCTAAATGTTCAACCAATGACACAATTTTACTTATTGGATGCACAAGATTGGTTAAAAATCCTAATTGGATAAGAATAACCCTAGGGAGGACGAAAATGACGTAAATGTTCAGCCAATGACACAAAATCAGTTATTGAATGCACAAGATTGGTTAAAAAACCTAATTGGATGAGAATAAGGCTAGGGAGGAAGAAAATGACCTAAATGTTCAACCAATGACACAAAATCACTTATTGGATGCACAAGATTGGTTAAAAACCCTTATTGGATGAGAATTAGCCTAGGAAGGACGAAAATAACCTAAATGTTCAACCAATGACACAAACGTAGTTATTGGATGCATAAGATTGGTTAAAAACCCTAATTGGATGGGAATAAGCCTAGGAAGGACGAAAATGACCTAAATGTTCAACAAATGACACAAACATACTTATTGGATGCACAAGATTGGTTAAAAACCCTAATTGGATGAGAATAAGCATAGGAAGGACGAAAATGACCTAAATGTTCAACCAACGACACAAACGTACTTATTGGATGCACAAGATTGGTTAAAAACCCTAATTGGATGAGAATAAGCCTAGGAAGGACGAAAATGACCTAAATGTTCAACCAATGACACAAACGTACTTATTTGATGCACAAGATTGGTTGAAAACCCTAATTGGATGAGAATAACCATAGGGAATACGAAAATTACCTAAATGTTCAACCAATGACACAAACTCACTTATTGGATGCACAAGATTGGTTAAAAACCCTAATTGGATGAGAATAAGGCTAGGGAGGACGAAAATGACCTAAATGTTCAACCAATGACACAAACGTACTTATTGGATGCACAAGATTGGTTAAAAACCCTAATTGGATGAGAATAAGCATTGGAAGGACGAAAATGACCTAACTGTTCAACCAATGACACAAACGTAGTTATTGGATTCACAAGATTTGTTAAAAACCCTAATTGGATGAGTATAAGCCTAGGAAGGACGAAAATGACCTAAATGTTCAACCAATGACACAAACGTACTTATTGGATGCACAAGATTGGTTAAAAACCCTAATTGGATGAGAATAAGGCTAGGGAGGACGAAAATGACCTAAATGTTCGACCAATGACACAAACGTACTTATTGGATGCACAAGATTGGTTAAAAACCCTTATTGGATGAGAATTAGCCTAGGAAGGACGAAAATAACCTAAATGTTGAACCAATGACACAAACGTAGTTAATGGATGCACAAGATTGGTTAAAAACCCTAATTGGATGAGAATAAGCCTAGGAAGGACGAAAATGACCTAAATGTTCAACCAATGACACAAACGTAGTTATTGGATGCACAAGATTGGTTAAAAACCCTAATTGGATGAGAATAACCATAGGGAATACGAAAATTACCTAAATGTTCAACCAATGACACAAACTCACTTATTGGATGCACAAGATTGGTTAAAAACCCTAATTGGATGAGAATAAGCATAGGAAGGACGAAAATAACCTAAATGTTCACCCAACGAAACAAACGTAGTTATTGGATGCACAAGATTGGTTAAAAACCCTAATTGGATGAGAATAAGCCTAGGAAGGACGAAAATGACCTAAATGTTCAACCAATGACACAAACGTACTTATTGGATGCACAAGATTGGTTAAAAACCCTAATTGGATGAGAATAAGCCTAAGAAGGACGAAAATGACCTAAATGTTCAACCAATGACACAAAATCACTTATTGGATGCACAAGATTGGTTAAAAACCCTAATTGGATGAGAATAAGCCTAGGGAGGACGAAAATGACCTAAATGTTCAACCAATGATACAAAATCACTTATTGGATGCACAAGATTGGTTAAAAACCCTAATTGGATGAGAATAAGCCTAGGGAGGACGAAAATGACCTAAATGTTCAACCAATGACACAAAATCACTTATTGGATGCAAAAGATTGGTTAAAAACCCTAATTGGACGAGAATAAGCCTTGGGAGGACGAAAATGACCTAAATGTTCAACCAATGACACAAAATCACTTATTGGATGCTCAAGATTGGTTAAAAACCCTAATTGGACGAGAATAAGCCTTGGGAGGACGAAAATTTCCTAAATGTTCAACAAATGACACAAATGTACTTATTGGATGCACAAGATTGGTTAAAAACCCTAATTGGACGAGAATAAGCCTTGGGAGGACGAAAATGACCTAAATGTTCAACCAATGACACAAAATCACTTATTGGATGCACAAGATGGGTTAAAAATCCTAATTGGACAAGAATAAGCCTTGGGAGGACGAAAATGACCTAAATGTTCAAGCAATGACACAAATGTACTTATTGGATGCACAAGATTGGTTAAAAACCCTAATTGGACGAGAATAAGCCTTGGGAGGACGAAAATGACCTAAATGTTCAACCAATGACACAAAATCACTTATTGGATGCACAAGATTGGTTAAAAACCCTAATTGGACGAGAATAAGCCTAGGGAAGACGTAAATGACCTAAATGTTCAACCAATGACACAAATGTACTTATTGGAAGCACAAGATTGGTTAAAAACCCTAATTGGACGAGAATAAGCCTAAGGAGGACGTAAATGACCTAAATGTTCAACCAATGACACAAATGTACTTATTGGATGCACAAGATTGGTTAAAAACCCTAATTGGACGAGAATAAGCCTTGGGAGGACGAAAATGACCTAAATGTTCAACCAATGACACAAAATCACTTATTGGATGCACAAGATTGGTTAAAACCCCTAATTGGACGAGAATAAGCCTTGGGAGGACGAATATGACGTAAATGTTCAACCAATGACACAAAATCACTTATTGGATGCACAAGATTGGTTAAAAACCCTAATTGGACGAGAATAAGCCGTGGGAGGACGAAAATGACCTAAATTTTCAACCAATGACACAAATGTACTTATTGGATGCACAAGATTGGTTAAAAACCCTAATTGGACGAGAATAAGCCCAGGGAGGACGAAAATGACCTAAATGTTCAACCAATGACACAAATGTACTTATTGGATGCACAAGATTGGTTAAAAACCCTAATTGGACGAGAATAAGCCTTGGGAGGACGAAAATGACCTAAATGTTCAACCAATGACACAAAATCACTTATTGGATGCACAATATTGGAGAAAAACCCTAATTGGATGAGAATAAGCCTTGGGAGGACGAAAATGACCTAAATGTTCAACCAATGACACAAAATCACTTATTGGATGCACAAGATTGGTTAAAAATTGTAATTGGTCGAGAATAAGCCTTAGGAGGACGAAAATGACCTAAATGTTCAACCAATGACACAAATGTACTTATTGGATGCACAAGATTGGTTAAAAACCCTAATTGGACGAGAATAAGCCTTGGGAGGACGAAAATGACCTAAATGTTCAACCAATGACACAAATGTACTTATTGGATGCACAAGATTGGTTAAAAACCCTAATTGGACGAGAATAAGCCTTGGGAGGACGAAAATGACCTAAATGTTCAACCAGTGACACAAATGTACTTATTGGATGCACAAGATTGGTTAAAAACACTAATTGGACGAGAATAAGCCTTGGGAGGACGAAAATGACCTAAATGTTCAACCAATGACACAAATGTACTTATTGGATGCACAAGATTGGTTAAAAACCCTAATTGGACGAGAATAAGCCTTGGGAGGACGAAAATGACTAAAATGTTCAACCAATGACACAAATGTACTTATTGGATGCACAAGATTGGTTAAAAACCCTAATTGGACGAGAATAAGCCTTGGGAGGACGAAAATGACCTAAATGTTCAACCAATGACACAAAATCACTTATTGGATGCACAAGATTGGTTAAAAACCCTAATTGGACGAGAATAAGCCTTGGGAGGACGAAAATGACCTAAATGTTCAACCAATGACACAAATGTACTTATTAAATGCACAAGATTGGTTAAAAACCCTAATTGGACGAGAATAAGCCTTCGGAGGACGAAAATGACCTAAATGTTCAACCAATGACACAAAATCACTTATTGGATGCACAAGATTGGTTAAAAACCCTAATTGGATGAGAATAAGCATAGGGAGGACGAAAATGACCTAAATGTTCAACCAATGACACAAACGTACTTATTGGATGCACAAGATTGGTTAAAAACCCTAATTGGATGAGAATAACCCTAGGGAGGACGAAAATGACCTAAATGTTCAACCAATGACACAATTTTACTTATTGGATGCACAAGATTGGTTAAAAATCCTAATTGGATAAGAATAACCCTAGGGAGGACGAAAATGACGTAAATGTTCAGCCAATGACACAAAATCAGTTATTGAATGCACAAGATTGGTTAAAAAACCTAATTGGATGAGAATTAGGCTAGGGAGGAAGAAAATGACCTAAATGTTCAACCAATGACACAAAATCACTTATTGGATGCACAAGATTGGTTAAAAACCCTTATTGGATGAGAATTAGCCTAGGAAGGACGAAAATAACCTAAATGTTCAACCAATGACACAAACGTAGTTATTGGATGCAGAAGATTGGTTAAAAACCCTAATTGGATGAGAATAAGCCTAGGAAGGACGAAAATGACCTAAATGTTCAACAAATGACACAAACGTACTTATTGGATGCACAAGATTGGTTAAAAACCCTAATTGGATGAGAATAACCCTAGGGAGGACGAAAATGACCTAAATGTTCAACCAATGACACAAAGTCACTTATTGGATGCACAAGATTGGTTAAAAACCCTAATTGGATGAGAATAAGGCTAGGGAGGACGAAAATGACCTAAATGTTGAACCAATGACACAAACGTACTTATTGGATGCACAAGATTGGTTAAAAACCCTAATTGGATGAGAATAAGGCTATGGAGGACGAAAATGACCTAAATGTTCAACCAATGACACAAACGTACTTATTGGATGCACAAGATTGGTTAAAAACCCTAATTGGATGAGAATAAGCCTAGGAAGGACGAAAATGACCTAAATGTTCAACCAATGACACAAACGTACTTATTGGATCCACAAGATTGGTTAAAAACAATAATTGGATGAGAATAAGCCTAGGAAGAACGAAAAATTACCTAAATGTTAAACCAATGACACAAACGTACTTATTGGATGCACAAGATTGGTTAAAAACCCTAATTGGATGAGAATAAGGCTAGGGAGGACGAAAATGACCTAAATGTTCAACCAATGACACAAACGTACTTATTGGATGCAAAAGATTGGTTAAAAACCCTTATTGGATGAGAATAAGCATAGGAAGGACGAAAATGACCTAAATGTTCAACCAATGACACAAACGTAATTATTGGATGCACAAGATTGGTTAAAAACCCTAATTGGATGAGAATAAGCATAGGAAGGACGAAAATGACCTAAATGTTCAACCAATGACACAAACGTACTTATTGGATCCACAAGATTGGTTAAAAACAATAATTGGATGAGAATAAGCCTAGGAAGAACGAAAAATTACCTAAATGTTAAACCAATGACACAAACGTACTTATTGGATGCACAAGATTGGTTAAAAACCCTAATTGGATGAGAATAAGGCTAGGGAGGACGAAAATGACCTAAATGTTCGACCAATGACACAAACGTACTTATTGGATGCACAAGATTGGTTAAAAACCCTTATTGGATGAGAATTAGCCTAGAAAGGACGAAAATAACCTAAATGTTCAACCAATGACACAAACGTACTT
The DNA here is from genome assembly GCA_037974735.1 of Cicer chorassanicum. Taxonomy (NCBI): domain Eukaryota; kingdom Viridiplantae; phylum Streptophyta; class Magnoliopsida; order Fabales; family Fabaceae; genus Cicer; species Cicer chorassanicum. The sequence continues at coordinate 311,204 of JBBPBP010000172.1, forward strand.
ATTGGATGCACAAGATTGGTTAAAAACCCTAATTGGATGAGAATAAGCCTAGGAAGGACGAAAATGACCTAAATGTTCAACAAATGACACAAACGTACTTATTGGATGCACAAGATTGGTTAAAAACCCTAATTGGATGAGAATAACCCTAGGGAGGACGAAAATGACCTAAATGTTCAACCAATGACACAAAGTCACTTATTGGATGCACAAGATTGGTTAAAAACCCTAATTGGATGAGAATAAGGCTAGGGAGGATGAAAATGACCTAAATGTTAAACCAATGACACAAACGTACTTATTGGATGCACAAGATTGGTTAAAAACAATAATTGGATGAGAATAAGCCTAGGAAGAACGAAAATGACCTAAATGTTAAACCAATGACACAAACGTACTTATTGGATGCACAACATTGGTTAAAAACCCTAATTGGATGAGAATAAGGCTAGGGAGGACGAAAATGACCTAAATGTTCAACCAATGACACAAACGTACTTATTGGATGCACAAGATTGGTTAAAAACCCTAATTGGATGAGAATAAGCATAGGAAGGACGAAAATGACCTAAATGTTCAACCAATGACACAAACGTACTTATTGGATGCACAAGATTGGTTAAAAACAATAATTCGATGAGAATAAGCCTAGGAAGAACGAAAAATGACCTAAATGTTAAACCAATGACACAAACGTACTTATTGGATGCACAAGATTGGTTAAAAACCCTAATTGGATGAGAATAAGGCTAGGGAGGACGAAAATGACCTAAATGTTCAACCAATGACACAAACGTACTTATTGGATGCAAAAGATTGGTTAAAAACCCTTATTGGATGAGAATAAGCATAGGAAGGACGAAAATGACCTAAATGTTCAACCAATGACACAAACGTACTTATTGGATGCACAAGATTGGTTAAAAACCCTAATTGGATGAGAATAAGCATAGGAAGGACAAAAATGACCTAAATGTTCAACCAATGACACAAACGTACTTATTGGATGCACAAGATTGGTTTAAAACCCTAATTGGATGAGAATAAGCCTAGGAAGGACGAAAATGACCTAAATGTTCAACCAATGACATAAACGTACTTATTGGATGCACAAGATTGGTTAAAAACCCTAATTGGATGAGAATAAGGCTAGGGAGGACGAAAATGACCTAAATGTTCAACCAATGACACAAACGTACTTATTGGATGCACAAGATTGGTTAAAAACCCTAATTGGATGAGAATAACCCTAGGGAGGACGAAAATGACCTAAATGTTCAACCAATGACACAATTTTACTTATTGGATGCACAAGATTGGTTAAAAATCCTAATTGGATAAGAATAACCCTAGGGAGGACGAAAATGACGTAAATGTTCAGCCAATGACACAAAATCAGTTATTGAATGCACAAGATTGGTTAAAAAACCTAATTGGATGAGAATTAGGCTAGGGAGGAAGAAAATGACCTAAATGTTCAACCAATGACACAAAATCACTTATTGGATGCACAAGATTGGTTAAAAACCCTTATTGGATGAGAATTAGCCTAGGAACGACGAAAATAACCTAAATGTTCAACCAATGACACAAACGTAGTTATTGGATGCACAAGATTGGTTAAAAACCCTAATTGGATGAGAATAAGCCTAGGAAGGACGAAAATGACCTAAATGTTCAACAAATGACACAAACGTACTTATTGGATGCACAAGATTGGTTAAAAACCCTAATTGGATGAGAATAACCCTAGGGAGGACGAAAATGACCTAAATGTTCAACCAATGACACAAA
>JBBPBP010000172.1:322935-338375 GCA_037974735.1 Cicer chorassanicum
TTATTGGTTGAACATTTAGGTCATTTTCGTCCTTCCTAGGCTTATTCTCATCCAATTAGGGTTTTTAACCAATCTTGTGCATCCAATAAGTACGTTTGTGTCATTGGTTGAACATTTAGGTCATTTTTGTCCTTCCTATGCTTATTCTCATCCAATTAGGGTTTTTAACCAATCTTGTGCATCCAATAAGTACTTTTGTGTCATTGGTTGAACATTTAGGTCATTTTCATCCTTCCTATGCTTATTCTCATCCAATAAGGATTTTTAACCAATCTTTTGCATCCAATAAGTACGTTTGTGTCATTGGTTGAACATTTAGGTCATTTTCGTCCTCCCTAGCCTTATTCTCATCATATTAGGGTTTTTAACCAATCTTGTGCATCCAATAAGTACGTTTGTGTCATTGGTTTAACATTTAGGTCGTTTTCGTTCTTCCTAGGCTTATTCTCATCCAATTATTGTTTTTAACCAATCTTGTGCATCCAATAAGTACGTTTGTGTCATTGGTTGAACATTTAGGTCATTTTCGTCCTTCCTATGCTTATTCTCATCCAATTAGGGTTTTTAACCAATCTTGTGCATCCAATAAGTACGTTTGAGTCATTGGTTGAACATTTAGGTCATTTTCGTCCTCCCTAGCCTTATTCTCATCCAATTAGGGTTTTTAACCAATGTTGTGCATCCAATAAGTACGTTTGTGTCATTGGTTTAACATTTAGGTCATTTTCGTTCTTCCTAGGCTTATTCTCATCCAATTATTGTTTTTAACCAATCTTGTGCATCCAATAAGTACGTTTGTGTCATTGGTTGAACATTTAGGTCATTTTCGTCCTCCATAGCCTTATTCTCATCCAATTAGGGTTTTTAACCAATCTTGTGCATCCAATAAGTGACTTTGTGTCATTGGTTGAACATTTAGGTCATTTTCGTACTCCCTATGCTTATTCTCATCCAATTAGGGTTTTTAACCAATCTTGTGCATCCAATAAGTACTTTTGTGTCATTGGTTGAACATTTAGGTCATTTTCGTCCTTCCTATGCTTATTCTCATCCAATAAGGGTTTTTAACCAATCTTTTGCATCTAATAAGTACGTTTGTGTCATTGGTTGAACATTTAGGTCATTTTCGTCCTCCCTAGCCTTATTCTCATCCAATTAGGGTTTTTAACCAATCTTGTGCATCCAATAAGTACGTTTGTGTCATTGGTTTAACATTTAGGTCATTTTCGTTCTTCCTAGGCTTATTCCCATCCAATTATTGTTTTTAACCAATCTTGTGCATCCAATAAGTACGTTTGTGTCATTGGTTGAACATTTAGGTCATTTTCGTCCTTCCTATGCTTATTCTCATCCAATTAGGGTTTTTAACCAATCTTGTGCATCCAATAAGTACGTTTGTGTCATTGGTTGAACATTTAGGTCATATCATCCTCCCTAGCCTTATTCTCATCCAATTAGGGTTTTTAACCAATGTTGTGCATCCAATAAGTACGTTTGTGTCATTGGTTTAACATTTAGGTCATTTTCGTTCTTCCTAGGCTTATTCTCATCCAATTATTGTTTTTAACCAATCTTGTGCATCCAATAAGTACGTTTGTGTCATTGGTTTAACATTTAGGTCATTTTCATCCTCCCTAGCCTTATTCTCATCCAATTAGGGTTTTTAACCAATCTTGTGCATCCAATAAGTGACTTTGTGTCATTGGTTGAACATTTAGGTCATTTTCGTCCTCCCTAGGGTTATTCTCATCCAATTAGGGTTTTTAACCAATCTTGTGCATCCAATAAGTACGTTTGTGTCATTTGTTGAACATTTAGGTCATTTTCGTCCTTCCTAGGCTTATTCTCATCCAATTAGGGTTTTTAACCAATCTTGTGCATCCAATAAGTACGTTTGTGTCATTGGTTGAACATTTAGGTTATTTTCGTCCTTTCTAGGCTAATTCTCATCCAATAAGGGTTTTTAACCAATCTTGTGCATCCAATAAGTACGTTTGTGTCATTGGTCGAACATTTAGGTCATTTTCGTCCTCCCTAGCCTTATTCTCATCCAATTAGGGTTTTTAACCAATCTTGTGCATCCAATAAGTGACTTTGTGTCATTGGTTGAACATTTAGGTCATTTTCGTCCTCCCTAGGGTTGTTCTCATCCAATTAGGGTTTTTAACCAATCTTGTGCATCCAATAACTACGTTTGTGTCATTGGTTGAACATTAAGGTCATTTTCGTCCTTCCTAGGCTTATTCTCATCCAATTAGGGTTTTTAACCAATCTCGTGCATCCATTAACTACGTTTGTGTCATTGGTTGAACATTTAGGTTATTTTCGTCCTTCCTAGGCTAATTCTCATCCAATAAGGGTTTTTAACCAATCTTGTGCATCCAATAAGTACGTTGGTGTCATTGGTCGAACATTTAGGTCATTTTCGTCCTCCCTAGCCTTATTCTCATCCAATTAGGGTTTTTAACCAATCTTGTGCATCCAATAAGTACGTTTGTGTCATTGGTTGAACATTTAGGTCATTTTCGTCCTTCCTAGGCTTATACTCATCCAATTAGGGTTTTTAACCAATCTTGTGCATCCAATAACTACGTTTGTGTCATTGGTTGAACATTTAGGTCATTTTCGTCCTTCCTAGGCTTATTCTCATCCAATTAGGGTTTTTAACCAATCTTGTGCATCCAATAAGTACGTTTGTGTCATTGGTTGAACATTTAGGTCATTTTCGTCCTCCATAGCCTTATTCTCATCCAATTAGGGTTTTTAACCAATCTTGTGCATCCAATAAGTACGTTTGTGTCATTGGTTCAACATTTAGGTCATTTTCGTCCTCCCTAGCCTTATTCTCATCCAATTAGGGTTTTTAACCAATCTTGTGCATCCAATAAGTGACTTTGTGTCATTGGTTGAACATTTAGGTCATTTTCGTCCTCCCTAGGGTTATTCTCATCCAATTAGGGTTTTTAACCAATCTTGTGCATCCAATAAGTACGTTTGTGTCGTTGGTTGAACATTTAGGTCATTTTCGTCCTTCCTATGGTTATTCTCATCCAATTAGGGTTTTTAACCAATCTTGTGCATCCAATAAGTACGTTTGTGTCATTGGTTGAACATTTAGGTCATTTTCGTCCTTCCTAGGCTTATTCTCATCCAATTAGGGTTTTTAACCAATCTTGTGCATCCAATAAGTACGTTTGTGTCGTTGGTTGAACATTTAGGTTATTTTCGTCCTTCCTATGCTTATTCTCATCCAATTAGGGTTTTTAACCAATCTTGTGCATCCAATAAGTGAGTTTGTGTCATTGGTTGAACATTTAGGTAATTTTCGTATTCCCTATGGTTATTCTCATCCGATTAGGGTTTTTAACCAATCTTGTGCATCCAATAAGTACGTTTGTGTAATTGGTTGAACATTTAGGTCATTTTCGTCCTTCCTAGGTTTATTCTCATCCAATTAGGGTTTTTAACCAATCTTGTGCATCCAATAAGTACGTTTGTGTCGTTGGTTGAACATTTAGGTCATTTTCGTCCTTCCTATGCTTATTCTCATCCAATTAGGGTTTTTAACCAATCTTGTGCATCCAATAAGTATGTTTGTATCATTTGTTGAACATTTAGGTCATTTTCGTCCTTCCTAGGCTTATTCTCATCCAATTAGGGTTTTTAACCAATCTTATGCATCCAATAACTAAGTTTGTTTCATTGGTTGAACATTTAGGTTATTTTCGTCCTTCCTAGGCTAATTCTCATCCAATAAGGGTTTTTAACCAATCTTGTGCACCCAATAAGTGATTTTGTGTCATTGGTTGAACATTTAGGTCATTTTCTTCCTCCCTAGCCTTATTCTCATCCAATTAGGTTTTTTAACCAATCTTGTGCATTCAATAACTGATTTTGTGTCATTGGCTGAACATTTACGTCATTTTCGTCCTCCCTAGGGTTATTCTCATCCAATTAGGGTTTTTAACCAATCTTGTGCATCCAATAAGTAAAATTGTGTCATTGGTTGAACATTTAGGTCATTTTCATCCTTCGTATGCTTATTCTCATCCAATTAGGGTTTTTAACCAATCTTGTGCATCCAATAAGTGATATTGTGTCATTGGTTGAACATTTAGGTCATTTTCGTCCTCCCTAGGGTTATTCTCATCCAAATAGGGTTTTTAACCAATCTTGTGCATCCAATAAGTACGTTTGTCTCATTGGTTGAACATTTAGGTCATTTTCGTCCTTCCTATGCTTATTCTCATCCAATTAGGGTTTTTAACCAATCTTGTGCATCCAATAAGTACGTTTGTGTCGTTGGTTGAACATTTAGGTCATTTTCGTCCTTCCTATGCTTATTCTCATCCAATTAGGGTTTTTAACCAATCTTGTGCATCCAATAAGTATGTTTGTGTCATTTGTTGAACATTTAGGTCATTTTCGTCCTTCCTAGGCTTATTCTCATCCAATTAGGGTTTTTAACCAATCTTGTGCATCCAATAAGTACGTTTGTGTCATTGGTTGAACATTTAGGTCATTTTCGTCCTTCCTAGGCTTATTCTCATCCAATTAGGGTTTTTAACCAATCTTGTGCATCCAATAACTACGTTTGTGTCGTTGGTTGAACATTTAGGTTATTTTCGTCCTTCCTATGCTTATTCTCATCCAATTAGGGTTTTTAACCAATCTTGTGCATCCAATAAGTGAGTTTGTGTCATTGGTTGAACATTTAGGTAATTTTCATATTCCCTATGGTTATTCTCATCCAATTAGGGTTTTTAACCAATCTTGTGCATCCAATAAGTACGTTTGTGTCATTGGTTGAACATTTAGGTCATTTTCGTCCTTCCTAGGCTTATTCTCATCCAATTAGGGTTTTTAACCAATCTTGTGCGTCCAATAACTACGTTTGTGTCGTTGGTTGAACATTTAGGTTATTTTCGTCCTTCCTATGCTTATTCTCATCCAATTAGGGTTTTTAACCAATCTTGTGCATCCAATAAGTGAGTTTGTGTCATTGGTTGAACATTTAGGTAATTTTCGTATTCCCTATGGTTATTCTCATCCAATTAGGGTTTTTAACCAATCTTGTGCATCCAATAAGTACGTTTGTGTAATTGGTTGAACATTTAGGTCATTTTCGTCCTTCCTAGGCTTATTCTCATCCAATTAGGGTTTTTAACCAATCTTGTGCATCCAATAAGTACGTTTGTGTCGTTGGTTGAACATTTAGGTCATTTTCGTCCTTCCTATGCTTATTCTCATCCAATTAGTGTTTTTAACCAATCTTGTGCATCCAATAAGTATGTTTGTGTCATTTGTTGAACATTTAGGTCATTTTCGTCCTTCCTAGGCTTATTCTCATCCAATTAGGGTTTTTAACCAATCTTATGCATCCAATAACTAAGTTTGTTTCATTGGTTGAACATTTAGGTTATTTTCGTCCTTCCTAGGCTAATTCTCATCCAATAAGGGTTTTTAACCAATCTTGTGCACCCAATAAGTGATTTTGTGTCATTGGTTGAACATTTAGGTCATTTTCTTCCTCCCTAGCCTTATTCTCATCCAATTATGTTTTTTAACCAATCTTGTGCATTCAATAACTGATTTTGTGTCATTGGCTGAACATTTACGTCATTTTCGTCCTCCCTAGGGTTATTCTCATCCAATTAGGGTTTTTAACCAATCTTGTGCATCCAATAAGTAAAATTGTGTCATTGGTTGAACATTTAGGTCATTTTCGTCCTCCCTAGGGTTATTCTCATCCAATTAGGGTTTTTAACCAATCTTGTGCAACCAATAAGTACGTTTGTGTCATTGGTTGAACATTTAGGTCATTTTCGTCCTTCCTAGGCTTATTCTCATCCAATTAGGGTTTTTAACAAATCTTGTGCATCCAATAAGTACGTTTGTGTCATTGGTTGAACATTTAGGTCATTTTCGTCCTCCATAGCCTTATTCTCATCCAATTAGGGTTTTTAACCAATCTTGTGCATCCAATAAGTGACTTTGTGTCATTGGTTGAACATTTAGGTCATTTTCGTCCTTCCTAGGGTTATTCTCATCCAATTAGGGTTTTTAACCAATCTTGTGCATCCAATAACTACGTTTGTGTCATTGGTTGAACATTTAGGTCATTTTCGTCCTTCCTAGGCTTATTCTCATCCAATTAGGGTTTTTAACCAATCTTGTGCATCCATTAACTACGTTTGTGTCATTGGTTGAACATTTAGGTTATTTTCGTCCTTCCTAGGCTAATTCTCATCCAATAAGGGTTTTTAACCAATCTTGTGCATCCAATAAGTACGTTTGTGTCATTGGTCGAACATTTAGGTCATTTTCGTCCTCCCTAGCCTTATTCTCATCCAATTAGGGTTTTTAACCAATCTTGTGTATCCAATAAGTACGTTTGTGTCATTGGTTGAACATTTAGGTCATTTTCGTCCTTCCTAGGCTTATACTCATCCAATTAGGGTTTTTAACCAATCTTGTGCATCCAATAAGTACGTTTGTGTCATTGGTTGAACAGTTAGGTCATTTTCGTCCTTCCTATGCTTATTCTCATCCAATTAGGGTTTTTAACCAATCTTGTGCATCCAATAAGTACTTTGTGTCATTGGTTGAACATTTAGGTCATTTTCGTCCTTCCTAGGCTTATTCTCATCCAATTAGGGTTTTTAACCAATCTTGTGCATCCAATAAGTACGTTTGTGTCATTGGTTGAACATTTAGGTCATTTTCGTCCTCCATAGCCTTATTCTCATCCAATTAGGGTTTTTAACCAATCTTGTGCATCCAATAAGTACGTTTGTGTCATTGGTTGAACATTTAGGTCATTTTCGTCCTTCCTAGGCTTATACTCATCCAATTAGGGTTTTTAACCAATCTTGTGCATCCAATAAGTACGTTTGTGTCATTGGTTGAACAGTTAGGTCATTTTCGTCCTTCCTATGCTTATTCTCATCCAATTAGGGTTTTTAACCAATCTTGTGCATCCAATAAGTACGTTTGTGTCATTGGTTGAACATATAGGTCATTTTCGTCCTTCCTAGGCTTATTCTCATCCAATTAGGGTTTTTAACCAATCTTGTGCATCCAATAAGTACGTTTGTGTCATTGGTTGAACATTTAGGTCATTTTCGTCCTCCATAGCCTTATTCTCATCCAATTAGGGTTTTTAACTAATCTTGTGCATCCAATAAGTGACTTTGTGTCATTGGTTGAACATTTAGGTCATTTTCGTCCTCCCTAGGGTTATTCTCATCCAATTAGGGTTTTTAACAAATCTTGTGCATCCAATAACTACGTTTTTGTCATTGGTTGAACATTTAGGTCATTTTCGTCCTTCCTAGGCTTATTCTCATCCAATTAGGGTTTTTAACCAATCTTGTGCATCCATTAACTACGTTTGTGTCATTGGTTGATCATTTAGGTTATTTTCGTCCTTCCTAGGCTAATTCTCATCCAATAAGGGTTTTTAACCAATCTTGTGTATCCAATAAGTACGTTTGTGTCATTGGTCGAACATTTAGGTCATTTTCGTCCTCCCTAGCCTTATTCTCATCCAATTAGGGTTTTTAACCAATCTTGTGCATCCAATAAGTACGTTTGTGTCATTGGTTGAACATTTAGGTCATTTTCGTCCTTCCTAGGCTTATACTCATCTAATTAGGGTTTTTAACCAATCTTGTGCATCTAATAAGTACGTTTGTGTCATTGGTTGAACAGTTAGGTCATTTTCGTCCTTCCTATGCTTATTCTCACCCAATTAGGGTTTTTAACCAATCTTGTGCATCCAATAAGTACGTTTGTGTCATTGGTTGAACATTTAGGTCATTTTCGTCCTCCCTAGTCTTATTCTCATCCAATTAGGGTTTTTATCCAATCTTGTGCATCCAATAAGTACGTTTGTGTTATTGGTTAAACATTTAGGTCATTTTCGTCCTTCCTAGGCTTATTCTCATCCAATTAGGGTTTTTAACCAATCTTATGCATCCAATAACTAAGTTTGTTTCATTGGTTGAACATTTAGGTTATTTTCGTCCTTCCTAGGCTAATTCTCATCCAATAAGGGTTTTTAACCAATCTTGTGCACCCAATAAGTGATTTTGTGTCATTGGTTGAACATTTAGGTCATTTTCTTCCTCCCTAGCCTTATTCTCATCCAATTATGTTTTTTAACCAATCTTGTGCATTCAATAACTGATTTTGTGTCATTGGCTGAACATTTACGTCATTTTCGTCCTCCCTAGGGTTATTCTCATCCAATTAGGGTTTTTAACCAATCTTGTGCATCCAATAAGTAAAATTGTGTCATTGGTTGAACATTTAGGTCATTTTCGTCCTCCCTAGGGTTATTCTCATCCAATTAGGGTTTTTAACCAATCTTGTGCAACCAATAAGTACGTTTGTGTCATTGGTTGAACATTTAGGTCATTTTCGTCCTTCCTAGGCTTATTCTCATCCAATTAGGGTTTTTAACAAATCTTGTGCATCCAATAAGTACGTTTGTGTCATTGGTTGAACATTTAGGTCATTTTCGTCCTCCATAGCCTTATTCTCATCCAATTAGGGTTTTTAACCAATCTTGTGCATCCAATAAGTGACTTTGTGTCATTGGTTGAACATTTAGGTCATTTTCGTCCTTCCTAGGGTTATTCTCATCCAATTAGGGTTTTTAACCAATCTTGTGCATCCAATAACTACGTTTGTGTCATTGGTTGAACATTTAGGTCATTTTCGTCCTTCCTAGGCTTATTCTCATCCAATTAGGGTTTTTAACCAATCTTGTGCATCCATTAACTACGTTTGTGTCATTGGTTGAACATTTAGGTTATTTTCGTCCTTCCTAGGCTAATTCTCATCCAATAAGGGTTTTTAACCAATCTTGTGCATCCAATAAGTACGTTTGTGTCATTGGTCGAACATTTAGGTCATTTTCGTCCTCCCTAGCCTTATTCTCATCCAATTAGGGTTTTTAACCAATCTTGTGCATCCAATAAGTACGTTTGTGTCATTGGTTGAACATTTAGGTCATTTTCGTCCTTCCTAGGCTTATACTCATACAATTAGGGTTTTTAACCAATCTTGTGCATCCAATAAGTACGTTTGTGTCATTGGTTTAACATTTAGGTCATTTTCGTTCTTCCTAGGCTTATTCCCATCCAATTATTGTTTTTAACCAATCTTGTGCATCCAATAAGTACGTTTGTGTCATTGGTTGAACATTTAGGTCATTTTCGTCCTTCCTATGCTTATTCTCATCCAATTAGGGTTTTTAACCAATCTTGTGCATCCAATAAGTACGTTTGAGTCATTGGTTGAACATTTAGGTCATTTTCGTCCTCCCTAGCCTTATTCTCATCCAATTAGGGTTTTTAACCAATGTTGTGCATCCAATAAGTACGTTTGTGTCATTGGTTTAACATTTAGGTCATTTTCGTTCTTCCTAGGCTTATTCTCATCCAATTATTGTTTTTAACCAATCTTGTGCATCCAATAAGTACGTTTGTGTCATTGGTTGAACATTTAGGTCATTTTCGTCCTCCATAGCCTTATTCTCATCCAATTAGGGTTTTTAACCAATCTTGTGCATCCAATAAGTGACTTTGTGTCATTGGTTGAACATTTAGGTCATTTTCGTCCTCCCTATGCTTATTCTCATCCAATTAGGGTTTTTAACCAATCTTGTGCATCCAATAAGTACTTTTGTGTCATTGGTTGAACATTTAGGTCATTTTCGTCCTTCCTATGCTTATTCTCATCCAATAAGGGTTTTTAACCAATCTTTTGCATCCAATAAGTACGTTTGTGTCATTGGTTGAACATTTAGGTCATTTTCGTCCTCCCTAGCCTTATTCTCATCAAATTAGGGTTTTTAACCAATCTTGTGCATCCAATAAGTACGTTTGTGTCATTGGTTTAACATTTAGGTCATTTTCGTTCTTCCTAGGCTTATTCCCATCCAATTATTGTTTTTAACCAATCTTGTGCATCCAATAAGTACGTTTGTGTCATTGGTTGAACATTTAGGTCATTTTCGTCCTTCCTATGCTTATTCTCATCCAATTAGGGTTTTTAACCAATCTTGTGCATCCAATAAGTACGTTTGTGTCATTGGTTGAACATTTAGGTCATTTTCGTCCTTCCTAGGTTTATTCTCATCCAATTAGGGTTTTTAACCAATCTTGTGCATCCAATAAGTACGTTTGTGTCATTGGTTGAACATTTAGGTCATTTTCGTCCTTCCTATGCTTATTCTCATCCAATTAGGGTTTTTAACCAATCTTGTGCATCCAATAAGTACGTTTGTGTCATTGGTTGAACATTTAGGTCATTTTCGTCCTCCCTAGCCTTATTCTCATCCAATTAGGGTTTTTAACCAATCTTGTGCATCCAATAAGTGACTTTGTGTCATTGGTTGAACATTTAGGTCATTTTCGTCCTCCCTAGCCTTATTCTCATCCAATTAGGGTTTTTAACCAATCTTGTGCATCCAATAAGTACATTTGTGTCATTGGTTGAACATTTAGGTCATTTTCGTCCTCTGTAGAGTTATTCTCATCCAATTAGGGTTTTTAACCAATCTTGTGCATCCAATAAGTACGTTTGTGTCATTGGTTGAACATTTAGGTCATTTTTGACCTTCGTAGTCTTATTCTAATCCAATTAGGGTTTTTAACTAATCTTGTGCATTCAACAAGTGATTTTGTGTCATTGGTTTAACATTTATGTCATTTTCGTCCTCCCTAGGGTTACTCTCATCCAATTAGGGTATTTAACCAATCTTGTGCATCCAATAAGTGATTTTGTGTCATTGGTTGAACATTTAGGTCATTTTCGTCCTCCCTAGCCTTATTCTCATCCAATTAGGGTTTTTAACCAATCTTGTGCATCCAATAAGTACATTTGTGTCATTGGTTGAACATTTAGGTCATTTTCGTCCTCCCTAGGGTTATCCTCATCCAATTAGGGTTTTTAACCAATCTTGTGCATCCAATAAGTACGTTTGTCTCATTGGTTGAACATTTAGGTCATTTTCGTCCTTCCTAGGCTTATTCTCATCCAATTAGGGTTTTTAACCAATCTTGTGCATCCATTAACTACGTTTGTGTCATTGGTTGATCATTTAGGTTATTTTCGTCCTTCCTAGGCTAATTCTCATCCAATAAGGGTTTTTAACCAATCTTGTGCATCCAATAAGTACGTTTGTGTCATTGGTCGAACATTTAGGTCATTTTCGTCCTCCCTAGCCGTATTCTCATCCAATTAGGGTTTTTAACCAATCTTGTGCATCCAATAAGTACGTTTGTGTCATTGGTTGAACATTTAGGTCATTTTCGTCCTCCCTAGTCTTATTCTCATCCAATTAGGGTTTTTATCCAATCTTGTGCATCCAATAAGTACGTTTGTGTTATTGGTTAAACATTTAGGTCATTTTCGTCCTTCCTAGGCTTATTCTCATCCAATTAGGGTTTTTAACCAATCTTATGCATCCAATAACTAAGTTTGTTTCATTGGTTGAACATTTAGGTTATTTTCGTCCTTCCTAGGCTAATTCTCATCCAATAAGGGTTTTTAACCAATCTTGTGCACCCAATAAGTGATTTTGTGTCATTGGTTGAACATTTAGGTCATTTTCTTCCTCCCTAGCCTTATTCTTATCCAATTAGGTTTTTTAACCAATCTTGTGCATTCAATAACTGATTTTGTGTCATTGGCTGAACATTTACGTCATTTTCGTCCTCCCTAGGGTTATTCTCATCCAATTAGGGTTTTTAACCAATCTTGTGCATCCAATAAGTAAAATTGTGTCATTGGTTGAACATTTAGGTCATTTTCGTCCTTCCTATGCTTATTCTCATCCAATTAGGGTTTTTAACCAATCTTGTGCATCCAATAAGTGATATTGTGTCATTGGTTGAACATTTAGGTCATTTTCGTCCTCCCTAGGGTTATTCTCATCCAATTAGGGTTTTTAACCAATCTTGTGCATCCAATAAGTACGTTTGTGTCATTGGTTGAACATTTATGTCATTTTCGTCCTTCCTAGGCTTATTCTCATCCAATTAGGGTTTTTAACCAATCTTGTGCATCCAATAAGTACGTTTGTGTCATTGGTTGAACATTTAGGTCATTTTCGTCCTCCATAGCCTTATTCTCATCCAATTAGGGTTTTTAACCAATCTTGTGCATCCAATAAGTGACTTTGTGTCATTGGTTGAACATTTAGGTCATTTTCGTCCTCCCTAGGGTTATTCTCATCCAATTAGGGTTTTTAACCAATCTTGTGCATCCAATAACTAGGTTTGTGTCATTGGTTGAACATTTAGGTCATTTTCGTCCTTCCTAGGCTTATTCTCATCCAATTAGGGTTTTTAACCAATCTTGTGCATCCATTAACTACGTTTGTGTCATTGGTTGAACATTTAGGTTATTTTCGTCCTTCCTAGGCTAATTCTCATCCAATAAGGGTTTTTAACCAATCTTGTGCATCCAATAAGTACGTTTGTGTCATTGGTCGAACATTTAGGTCATTTTCGTCCTTCCTAGGCTTATTCTCATCCAATTAGGGTTTTTAACCAATCTTGTGCATCCAATAAGTACGTTTGTGTCATTGGTTGAACATTTAGGTCATTTTCGTCCTCCATAGCCTTATTCTCATCCAATTAGGGTTTTTAACCAATCTTGTGCATCCAATAAGTGACTTTGTGTCATTGGTTGAACATTTAGGTGATTTTCGTCCTCCCTAGGGTTATTCTCATCCAATTAGGGTTTTTAACCAATCTTGTGCATCCAATAAGTACGTTTGTGTCATTGGTTGAACATTTAGGTCATTTTCGTCCTTCCTAGGCTTATTCTCATCCAATTAGGGTTTTTAACCAATCTTGTGCATCCAATAAGTACGTTTGTGTCATTGGTTGAACATTTAGGTCATTTTCGTCCTTCCTATGCTTATTCTCATCCAATTAGGGTTTTTAACCAATCTTGTGCATCCAATAAGTACGTTTGTGTCATTGGTTGAACATTTAGGTCATTTTCGTCCTTCCTATGCTTATTCTCATCCAATAAGGGTTTTTAACCAATCTTTTGCATCCAATAAGTACGTTTGTGTCATTGTTTGAACATTTAGGTCATTTTCGTCTTCCCTAGCCTTATTCTCATCCAATTAGGGTTTTTAACCAATCTTGTGCATCCAATAAGTACGTTTGTGTCATTGGTTGAACATTTAGGTCATTTTCGTCCTTCCTAGGCTTATTCTCATCCAATTAGGGTTTTTAACCAATCTTGTGCATCCAATAAGTACGTTTGTGTCATTGGTTGAACATTTAGGTCATTTTCGTCCTTCCTATGCTTATTCTCATCCAATTAGGGTTTTTAACCAATCTTGTGCATCCAATAAGTGAGTTTGTGTCATTGGTTGAACATTTAGGTAATTTTCGTATTCCCTATGGTTATTCTCATCCAATTAGGGTTTTTAACCAATCTTGTGCATCCAATAAGTACGTTTGTGTAATTGGTTGAACATTTAGGTCATTTTCGTCCTTCCTAGGCTTATTCTCATCCAATTAGGGTTTTTAACCAATCTTGTGCATCCAATAAGTACGTTTGTGTCGTTGGTTGAACATTTAGGTCATTTTCGTCCTTCCTATGCTTATTCTCATCCAATTAGTGTTTTTAACCAATCTTGTGCATCCAATAAGTATGTTTGTGTCATTTGTTGAACATTTAGGTCATTTTCGTCCTTCCTAGGCTTATTCTCATCCAATTAGGGTTTTTAACCAATCTTATGCATCCAATAACTAAGTTTGTTTCATTGGTTGAACATTTAGGTTATTTTCGTCCTTCCTAGGCTAATTCTCATCCAATAAGGGTTTTTAACCAATCTTGTGCACCCAATAAGTGATTTTGTGTCATTGGTTGAACATTTAGGTCATTTTCTTCCTCCCTAGCCTTATTCTCATCCAATTAGGTTTTTTAACCAATCTTGTGCATTCAATAACTGATTTTGTGTCATTGGCTGAACATTTACGTCATTTTCGTCCTCCCTAGGGTTATTCTCATCCAATTAGGGTTTTTAACCAATCTTATGCATCCAATAAGTAAAATTGTGTCATTGGTTGAACATTTAGGTCATTTTCGTCCTCCCTAGGGTTATTCTCATCCAATTAGGGTTTTTAACCAATCTTGTGCAACCAATAAGTACGTTTGTGTCATTGGTTGAACATTTAGGTCATTTTCGTCCTTCCTAGGCTTATTCTCATCCAATTAGGGTTTTTAACAAATCTTGTGCATCCAATAAGTACGTTTGTGTCATTGGTTGAACATTTAGGTCATTTTCGTCCTCCATAGCCTTATTCTCATCCAATTAGGGTTTTTAACCAATCTTGTGCATCCAATAAGTGACTTTGTGTCATTGGTTGAACATTTAGGTCATTTTCGTCCTTCCTAGGGTTATTCTCATCCAATTAGGGTTTTTAACCAATCTTGTGCATCCAATAACTATGTTTGTGTCATTGGTTGAACATTTAGGTCATTTTCGTCCTTCCTAGGCTTATTCTCATCCAATTAGGGTTTTTAACCAATCTTGTGCATCCATTAACTACGTTTGTGTCATTGGTTGAACATTTAGGTTATTTTCGTCCTTCCTAGGCTAATTCTCATCCAATAAGGGTTTTTAACCAATCTTGTGCATCCAATAAGTACGTTTGTGTCATTGGTTGAACATTTAGGTCATTTTCGTCCTCCATAGCCTTATTCTCATCCAATTAGGGTTTTTAACCAATCTTGTGCATCCAATAAGTGACTTTGTGTCATTGGTTGAACATTTAGGTCATTTTCGTCCTCCCTAGGGTTGTTCTCATCCAATTAGGGTTTTTAACCAATCTTGTGGATCCAATAACTACGTTTGTGTCATTGGTTGAACATTAAGGTCATTTTCGTCCTTCCTAGGCTTATTCTCATCCAATTAGGGTTTTTAACCAATCTCGTGCATCCATTAACTACGTTTGTGTCATTGGTTGAACATTTAGGTTATTTTCGTCCTTCCTAGGCTAATTCTCATCCAATAAGGGTTTTTAACCAATCTTGTGCATCCAATAAGTACGTTTGTGTCATTGGTCGAATATTTAGGTCATTTTCGTCCTCCCTAGCCTTATTCTCATCCAATTAGGGTTTTTAACCAATCTTGTGCATCCAATAAGTACGTTTGTGTCATTGGTTGAACATTTAGGTCATTTTCGTCCTTCCTAGGCTTATACTCATCCAATTAGGGTTTTTAACCAATCTTGTGCATCCAATAAGTACGTTTGTGTCATTGGTTGAACAGTTAGGTCATTTTCGTCCTTCCTATGCTTATTCTCATCCAATTAGGGTTTTTAACCAATCTTGTGCATCCAATAAGTACGTTTGTGTCATTGGTTGAACATATAGGTCATTTTCGTCCTTCCTAGGCT
>JBBPBP010000172.1:338875-354225 GCA_037974735.1 Cicer chorassanicum
GTTAAAAACCCTAATTGGATGAGAATAAGCCTAGGAAGGACGAAAATGACCTAAATGTTCAACCAATGACACAAACGTACTTATTGGATGCACAAGATTGGTTAAAAACCCTAATTGGATGAGAATAAGCATAGGAAGGACGAAAATGACCTAACTGTTCAACCAATGACACAAACGTACTTATTGGATGCACAAGATTGGTTAAAAACCCTAATTGGATGAGTATAAGCCTAAGAAGGACGAAAATGACCTAAATGTTCAACCAATGACACAAACGTACTTATTGGATGCACAAGATTGGTTAAAAACCCTAATTGGATGAGAATAAGGCTAGGGAGGATGAAAATGACCTAAATGTTCGACCACTGACACAAACGTACTTATTGGATGCACAAGATTGGTTAAAAACCCTTATTGGATGAGAATTAGCCTAGGAAGGACGAAAATAACCTAAATGTTCAACCAATGACACAAACGTAGTTAATGGATGCACAAGATTGGTTAAAAACCCTAATTGGATGAGAATAAGCCTAGGAAGGACGAAAATGACCTAAATGTTCAACCAATGACACAAACGTAGTTATTGGATGCACAAGATTGGTTAAAAACCCTAATTGGATGAGAATAACCCTAGGGAGGACGAAAATGACCTAAATGTTCAACCAATGACACAAAGTCACTAATTGGATGCACAAGATTGGTTAAAAACCCTAATTGGATGAGAATAAGGCTATGGAGGACGAAAATGACCTAAATGTTCAACCAATGACCCAAACGTACTTATTGGATGCACAAGATTGGTTAAAAACCCTAATTGGATGAGAATAAGCCTAGGAAGGACGAAAATAACCTAAATGTTCAACCAATGACACAAACGTAGTTAATGGATGCACAAGATTGGTTAAAAACCCTAATTGGATGAGAATAAGCCTAGGAAGGACGAAAATGACCTAAATGTTCAACCAATGACACAAACGTAGTTATTGGATGCACAAGATTGGTTAAAAACCCTATTTGGATGAGAATAACCCTAGGGAGGACGAAAATGACCTAAATGTTCAACCAATGACACAATTTTACTTATTGGATGCACAAGATTGGTTAAAAACCCTAATTGGATGAGAATAACCCTAGGGAGGACGAAAAATGACGTAAATGTTCAGCCAATGACACAAAATCAGTTATTGAATGCACAAGATTGGTTAAAAAACCTAATTGGATGAGAATAAGGCTAGGGAGGACGAAAATGACCTAAATGTTCAACCAATGACACAAACGTACTTATTGGATGCACAAGATTGGTTAAAAACCCTAATTGGATGAGAATAAGCCTAGGAAGGACGAAAATGACCTAAATGTTCAACCAATGAGACAAACGTACTTATTGGATGCACAAGATTGGTTAAAAACCCTATTTGGATGAGAATAACCCTAGGGAGGACGAAAATGACCTAAATGTTCAACCAATGACACAATATCACTTATTGGATGCACAAGATTGGTTAAAAACCCTAATTGGATGAGAATAAGCATAGGAAGGACGAAAATGACCTAAATGTTCAACCAATGACAATGCACAAGATTGGTTAAAAACCCTAATTGGATGAGAATAACCCTAGGGAGGACGAAAATGACGTAAATGTTCAGCCAATGACACAAAATCAGTTATTGAATGCACAAGATTGGTTAAAAAACCTAATTGGATGAGAATAAGGCTAGGGAGGAAGAAAATGACCTAAATGTTCAACCAATGACACAAAATCACTTATTGGGTGCACAAGATTGGTTAAAAACCCTTATTGGATGAGAATTAGCCTAGGAAGGACGAAAATAACCTAAATGTTCAACCAATGAAACAAACTTAGTTATTGGATGCATAAGATTGGTTAAAAACCCTAATTGGATGAGAATAAGCCTAGGAAGGACGAAAATGACCTAAATGTTCAACAAATGACACAAACATACTTATTGGATGCACAAGATTGGTTAAAAACACTAATTGGATGAGAATAAGCATAGGAAGGACGAAAATGACCTAAATGTTCAACCAACGACACAAACGTACTTATTGGATGCACAAGATTGGTTAAAAACCCTAATTGGATGAGAATAAGCCTAGGAAGGACGAAAATGACCTAAATGTTCAACCAATGACACAAACGTACTTATTTGATGCACAAGATTGGTTAAAAACCCTAATTGGATGAGAATAACCATAGGGAATACGAAAATTACCTAAATGTTCAACCAATGACACAAACTCACTTATTGGATGCACAAGATTGGTTAAAAACCCTAATTGGATGAGAATAAGCATAGGAAGGACGAAAATGACCTAAATGTTCAACCAATGACACAAACGTACTTATTGGATGCACAAGATTGGTTAAAAACCCTAATTGGATGAGAATAAGCCTAGGAAGGACGAAAATGACCTAAATGTTCAACCAATGACACAAACGTACTTATTGGATGCACAAGATTGGTTAAAAACCCTAATTGGATGAGAATAAGGCTAGGGAAGACGAAAATGACCTAAATGTTCAAACAATGACACAAACGTACTTATTGGATGCAAAAGATTGGTTAAAAACCCTTATTGGATGAGAATAAGCATAGGAAGGACGAAAATGACCTAAATGTTCAACCAATGACACAAACGTACTTATTGGATGCACAAGATTGGTTAAAAACCCTAATTGGATGAGAATAAGCATAGGAAGGACGAAAATGACCTAAATGTTCAACCAATGACACAAACGTACTTATTGGATGCACAAGATTGGTTAAAAACCCTAATTGGATGAGAATAAGCCTAGGAAGGACGAAAATGACCTAAATGTTCAACCAATGACACAAACGTACTTATTGGATGCACAAGATTGGTTAAAAACCCTAATTGGATGAGAATAACCCTAGGGAGGACGAAAATCACCTAAATGTTCAACCAATGACACAAAGTCACTTATTGGATGCACAAGATTGGTTAAAAACCCTAATTGGATGAGAATAAGGCTATGGAGGACGAAAATGACCTAAATGTTCAACCAATGACACAAACGTACTTATTGGATGCACAAGATTGGTTAAAAACCCTAATTGGATGAGAATAACCATAGGGAATACGAAAATTACCTAAATGTTCAACCAATGACACAAACTCACTTATTGGATGCACAAGATTGGTTAAAAACCCTAATTGGATGAGAATAAGCATAGGAAGGACGAAAATAACCTAAATGTTCAACCAATGACAAAAACGTAGTTATTGGATGCACAAGATTGGTTAAAAACCCTAATTGGATGAGAATAAGCCTATGAAGGACGAAAATGACCTAAATGTTCAACCAATGACACAAACGTAGTTATTGGATGCACAAGATTGGTTAAAAACCCTAATTGGATGAGAATAACCCTAGGGAGGACGAAAATGACCTAAATGTTCAACCAATGACACAAAGTCACTTATTGGATGCACAAGATTGGTTAAAAACCCTAATTGGATGAGAATAAGGCTATGGAGGACGAAAATGACCTAAATGTACAACCAATGACACAAACGTACTTATTGGATGCACAAGATTGGTTAAAAACCCTAATTGGATGAGAATAAGCCTAGGAAGGACGAAAATGACCTAAATGTTCAACCAATGACACAAACGTACTTATTGGATGCACAAGATTGGTTAAAAACCCTAATTGGATGAGAATAAGCATAGGAAGGACGAAAATGACCTAACTGTTCAACCAATGACACAAACGTAGTTATTGGATGCACAAGATTGGTTAAAAACCCTAATTGGATGAGAATAAGGCTAGGGAGGACGAAAATGACCTAAATGTTCAACCAATGACACAAAGTCACTTATTGGATGCACAAGATTGGTTAAAAACCCTAATTGGATGAGAATAAGGCTAGGGAGGACGAAAATGACCTAAATGTTCAACCAATGACACAAACGTACTTATTGGATGCACAAGACTGGTTAAAAACCCTAATAGGATGAGAATAAGCCTAGGAAGGACGAAAATGACCTAAATGTTCAACCAATGACACAATCGTACTTATTGGATGCACAAGATTGGTTAAAAACCCTAATTGGATGAGAATAACCCTAGGGAGGACGAAAATGACCTAAATGTTCAATCAATGACACAATTTTACTTATTGGATGCACAAGATTGGTTAAAAACCCTAATTGGATGAGAATAACCCTAGGGAGGACGAAAAATGACGTAAATGTTCAGCCAATGACACAAAATCAGTTATTGAATGCACAAGATTGGTTAAAAAACCTAATTGGATGAGAATAAGGCTAGGGAGGAAGAAAATGACCTAAATGTTCAACCAATGACACAAAATCACTTATTGGGTGCACAAGATTGGTTAAAAACCCTAATTGGATGAGAATAAGGCTAGGGAGGACGAAAATGACCTAAATGTTCGACCAATGACACAAACGTACTTATTGGATGCACAAGATTGGTTAAAAACCCTTATTGGATGAGAATTAGCCTAGGAAAGATGAAAATAACCTAAATGTTCAACCAATGACACAAACGTAGTTAATGGATGCACAAGATTGGTTAAAAACCCTAATTGGATGAGAATAAGCCTAGGAAGGACGAAAATGACCTAAATGTTCAACCAATGACACAAACGTAGTTATTGGATGCACAAGATTGGTTAAAAACCCTAATTGGATGAGAATAACCCTAGGGAGGACGAAAATGACCTAAATGTTCAACCAATGACACAAAATCACTTATTGGATGCACAAGATTGGTTAAAAACCCTAATTGGATGAGAATAAGCATAGGAAGGACGAAAATGACCTAAATGTTCAACCAATGACACAATTTTACTTATTGGATGCACAAGATTGGTTAAAAACCCTAATTGGATGAGAATAACCCTAGGGAGGACGAAAATGACGTAAATGTTCAGCCAATGACACAAAATCAGTTATTGAATGCACAAGATTGGTTAAAAAACCTAATTGGATGAGAATAAGGCTAGGGAGGAAGAAAATGACCTAAATGTTCAACCAATGACACAAAATCACTTATTGGGTGCACAAGATTGGTTAAAAACCCTTATTGGATGAGAATTAGCCTAGGAAGGACGAAAATAACCTAAATGTTCAACAACTGACACAAACGTACTTATTGGATGCACAAGATTGGTTAAAAACCCTAATTGGATGAGAATAACCATAGGGAATACGAAAATTACCTAAATGTTCAACCAATGACACAAACTCACTTATTGGATGCACAAGATTGGTTAAAAACCCTAATTGGATGAGAATAAGCATAGGAAGGACGAAAATAACCTAAATGTTCAACCAACGACACAAACGTAGTTATTGGATGCACAAGATTGGTTAAAAACCCTAATTGGATGAGAATAAGCCTAGGAAGGACGAAAATGACCTAAATGTTCAACCAATGACACAAACGTAGTTATTGGATGCACAAGATTGGTTAAAAACCCTAATTGGATGAGAATAACCATAGGGAATACGAAAATTACCTAAATGTTCAACCAATGACACAAACTCACTTATTGGATGCACAAGATTGGTTAAAAACCCTAATTGGATGAGAATAAGGCTAGGGAGGACGAAAATGACCTAAATGTTCAACCAATGACACAAACGTACTTATTGGATGCACAAGATTGGTTAAAAACCCTAATTGGATGAGAATAACCATAGGGAATACGAAAATTACCTAAATGTTCAACCAATGACACAAACTCACTTATTGGATGCACAAGATTGGTTAAAAACCCTAATTGGATGAGAATAAGCATAGGAAGGACGAAAATAACCTAAATGTTCAACCAATGACAAAAACGTAGTTATTGGATGCACAAGATTGGTTAAAAACCCTAATTGGATGAGAATAAGCCTATGAAGGACGAAAATGACCTAAATGTTCAACCAATGACACAAACGTAGTTATTGGATGCACAAGATTGGTTAAAAACCCTAATTGGATGAGAATAACCCTAGGGAGGACGAAAATGACCTAAATGTTCAACCAATGACACAAAGTCACTTATTGGATGCACAAGATTGGTTAAAAACCCTAATTGGATGAGAATAAGGCTATGGAGGACGAAAATGACCTAAATGTACAACCAATGACACAAACGTACTTATTGGATGCACAAGATTGGTTAAAAACCCTAATTGGATGAGAATAAGCCTAGGAAGGACGAAAATGACCTAAATGTTCAACCAATGACACAAACGTACTTATTGGATGCACAAGATTGGTTAAAAACCCTAATTGGATGAGAATAAGCATAGGAAGGACGAAAATGACCTAAATGTTCAACAAATGACACAAACGTACTTATTGGATGCACAAGATTGGTTAAAAACCCTAATTGGATGAGAATAAGCCTAGGAAGGACGAAAATGACCTAAATGTTCAACCAATGACACAAACGTACTTATTGGATGCACAAGATTGGTTAAAAACCCTAATTGGATGAGAATAAGGCTAGGGAGGACGAAAATGACCTAAATGTTCGACCAATGACACAAACGTACTTATTGGATGCACAAGATTGGTTAAAAACCCTTATTGGATGAGAATTAGCCTAGGAAGGACGAAAATAACCTAAATGTTGAACCAATGACACAAACGTAGTTAATGGATGCACAAGATTGGTTAAAAACCCTAATTGGATGAGAATAAGCCTAGGAAGGACGAAAATGACCTAAATGTTCAACCAATGACACAAACGTAGTTATTGGATGCACAAGATTGGTTAAAAACCCTAATTGGATGAGAATAACCATAGGGAATACGAAAATTACCTAAATGTTCAACCAATGACACAAACTCACTTATTGGATGCACAAGATTGGTTAAAAACCCTAATTGGATGAGAATAAGCATAGGAAGGACGAAAATAACCTAAATGTTCACCCAACGAAACAAACGTAGTTATTGGATGCACAAGATTGGTTAAAAACCCTAATTGGATGAGAATAAGCCTAGGAAGGACGAAAATGACCTAAATGTTCAACCAATGACACAAACGTACTTATTGGATGCACAAGATTGGTTAAAAACCCTAATTGGATGAGAATAACCATAGGGAATACGAAAATTACCTAAATGTTCAACCAATGACACAAAATCACTTATTGGATGCACAAGATTGGTTAAAAACCATAATTGGATGAGAATAAGCATAGGAAGGACGAAAATAACCTAAATGTTCAACCAACGACACAAACGTAGTTATTGGATGCACAAGATTGGTTAAAAACCCTAATTGGATGAGAATAAGCCTAGGAAGGACGAAAATGACCTAAATGTTCAACCAATGACACAAACGTACTTATTGGATGCACAAGATTGGTTAAAAACCCTAATTGGATGCGAATAACCATAGGGAATACGAAAATTACCTAAATGTTCAACCAATGACACAAACTCACTTATTGGATGCACAAGATTGGTTAAAAACCCTAATTGGATGAGAATAAGCATAGGAAGGACGAAAATAACCTAAATGTTCAACCAATGACACAAACGTAGTTATTGGATGCACAAGATTGGTTAAAAACCCTAATTGGATGAGAATAAGCCTAGGAAGGACGAAAATGACCTAAATTTTCAACCAATGACACAAACGTAGTTATTGGATGCACAAGATAGGTTAAAAACCCTAATTGGATGAGAATAACCCTAGGGAGGACGAAAATGACCTAAATGTTCAACCAATGACACAAAGTCACTTATTGGATGCACAAGATTGGTTAAAAACCCTAATTGGATGAGAATAAGGCTAGGGAGGACGAAAATGACCTAAATGTTCAACCAATGACACAAACGTACTTATTGGATGCACAAGATTGGTTAAAAATCCTAATTGGATGAGAATAAGCCTAGGAAAGTCGAAAATGACCTAAATGTTCAACCAATGAAACCAACGTACTTATTGGATGCATAAGATTGGTTAAAAACCCTAATTGGATTAGAATAACTCTACGGAGGACGAAAATGACCTAAATGTTCAACCAATGACACAAATGTACTTATTGGATGCACAACATTGGTTAAAAACCCTAATTGGATGAGAATAAGGCTAGGGAGGACGAAAATGACCTAAATGTTCAACCAATGACACAAAATCACTTATTGGATGCACAAGATTGTTTAAATACCCTAATTGGATGAGAATAACCCTAGGGTGGACGAAAATGACATATATGTTCAACCAATGACACAAAATCACTTATTGAATGCACAAGATTGGTTATAAACCCTAATTGGATGAGAATAAGCCTAGGAAGGTCGAAAATGACCTAAATGTTCAACCAATGACACAAACGTACTTATTGGATGAACAAGATTGGTTAAAAACCCTAATTGGATGAGAATAACCCTACGGAGGACGAAAATGACCTAAATGTTCAACCAATGACACAAAATCACTTATTGAATGCACAAGATTGGTTAAAAACCCTAATTGGATGAGAATAAGCCTAAGAAAGTCGAAAATGACCTAAATGTTCAACCAATGACACAAACGTATTATTGGATGCACAAGATTGGTTAAAAACCCTAATTGGATGAGAATAAGCCTAGGAAGGACGAAGATGACCTAAATGTTCAACCAATGAGACAAACGTACTTATTGGATGCACAAGATTGGTTAAAAACCCTAATTGGATGAGAATAAGCATAGGAATGACGAAAATGACCTAAATGTTCAACCAATGACACAAACGTACTTATTGGATGCACAACATTGGTTAAAAACCCTAATTGGATGAGAATAAACCTAGGAAGGACGAAAATGACCTAAATGTTCAACCAATGACACAAACGTACTTATTGGATGCACAAGATTGGTTAAAAACCCTAATTGGATGAGAATAAGCATAGGAAGGACGAAAATGACCTAAATGTTCAACCAATGACACAAACGTAGTTATTGGATGCACAAGATTGGTTAAAAACCCTAATTGGATGAGAATAAGCCTAGGAAGGACGAAAATGACCTAAATGTTCAACAAATGACACAAACGTACTTATTGGATGCACAAGATTGGTTAAAAACCCTAATTGGATGAGAATAACCCTAGGGAGGACGAAAATGACCTAAATGTTCAACCAATGACACAAAGTCACTTATTGGATGCACAAGATTGGTTAAAAACCCTAATTGGATGAGAATAAGGCTATGGAGGACGAAAATGACCTAAATGTACAACCAATGACACAAACGTACTTATTGGATGCACAAGATTGGTTAAAAACCCTAATTGGATGAGAATAAGCCTAGGAAGGACGAAAATGACCTAAATGTTCAACCAATGACACAAACGTACTTATTGGATGCACAAGATTGGTTAAAAACCCTAATTGGATGAGAATAAGCATAGGAAGGACGAAAATGACCTAAATGTTCAACAAATGACACAAACGTACTTATTGGATGCACAAGATTGGTTAAAAACCCTAATTGGATGAGAATAAGCCTAGGAAGGACGAAAATGACCTAAATGTTCAACCAATGACACAAACGTACTTATTGGATGCACAAGATTGGTTAAAAACCCTAATTGGATGAGAATAAGGCTAGGGAGGACGAAAATGACCTAAATGTTCGACCAATGACACAAACGTACTTATTGGATGCACAAGATTGGTTAAAAACCCTTATTGGATGAGAATTAGCCTAGGAAGGACGAAAATAACCTAAATGTTGAACCAATGACACAAACGTAGTTAATGGATGCACAAGATTGGTTAAAAACCCTAATTGGATGAGAATAAGCCTAGGAAGGACGAAAATGACCTAAATGTTCAACCAATGACACAAACGTAGTTATTGGATGCACAAGATTGGTTAAAAACCCTAATTGGATGAGAATAACCATAGGGAATACGAAAATTACCTAAATGTTCAACCAATGACACAAACTCACTTATTGGATGCACAAGATTGGTTAAAAACCCTAATTGGATGAGAATAAGCATAGGAAGGACGAAAATAACCTAAATGTTCACCCAACGAAACAAACGTAGTTATTGGATGCACAAGATTGGTTAAAAACCCTAATTGGATGAGAATAAGCCTAGGAAGGACGAAAATGACCTAAATGTTCAACCAATGACACAAACGTACTTATTGGATGCACAAGATTGGTTAAAAACCCTAATTGGATGAGAATAACCATAGGGAATACGAAAATTACCTAAATGTTCAACCAATGACACAAAATCACTTATTGGATGCACAAGATTGGTTAAAAACCATAATTGGATGAGAATAAGCATAGGAAGGACGAAAATAACCTAAATGTTCAACCAACGACACAAACGTAGTTATTGGATGCACAAGATTGGTTAAAAACCCTAATTGGATGAGAATAAGCCTAGGAAGGACGAAAATGACCTAAATGTTCAACCAATGACACAAACGTACTTATTGGATGCACAAGATTGGTTAAAAACCCTAATTGGATGAGTATAAGCCTAGGAAGGACGAAAATGACCTAAATGTTCAACCAATGACACAAACGTACTTATTGGATGCATAAGATTGGTTAAAAACCCTAATTGGATGAGAATAAGGCTAGGGAGGACGAAAATGACCTAAATGTTCGACCAATGAAACAAACGTACTTATTGGATGCACAAGATTGGTTAAAAACCCTTATTGGATGAGAATTAGCCTAGGAAGAACGAAAATAACCTAAATGTTCAACCAATGACACAAACGTAGTTAATGGATGCACAAGATTGGTTAAAAACCCTAATTGGATGAGAATAAGCCTAGGAAGGACGAAAATGACCTAAATGTTCAACCAATGACACAAACGTAGTTATTGGATGCACAAGATTGGTTAAAAACCCTATTTGGATGAGAATAACCCTAGGGAGGACGAAAATGACCTAAATGTTCAACCAATGACACAATTTTACTTATTGGATGCACAAGATTGGTTAAAAACCCTAATTGGATGAGAATAACCCTAGGGAGGACGAAAAATGACGTAAATGTTCAGCCAATGACACAAAATCAGTTATTGAATGCACAAGATTGGTTAAAAAACCTAATTGGATGAGAATAAGGCTAGGGAGGAAGAAAATGACCTAAATGTTCAACCAATGACACAAAATCACTTATTGGGTGCACAAGATTGGTTTAAAACCCTAATTGGATGAGAATAAGGCTAGGGAGGACGAAAATGACCTAAATGTTCGACCAATGACACAAACGTACTTATTGGATGCACAAGATTGGTTAAAAACCCTTATTGGATGAGAATTAGCCTAGGAAGGACGAAAATAACCTAAATGTTCAACCAATGACACAAACGTAGTTATTGGATGCACAAGATTGGTTAAAAACCCTTATTGGATGAGAATAAGCCTAGGAAGGACGAAAATGACCTAAATGTTCAACAAATGACACAAACGTACTTATTGGATGCACAAGATTGGTTAAAAACCCTAATTGGATGAGAATAACCCTAGGGAGGACGAAAATGACCTAAATGTTCAACCAATGACACAAAGTCACTTATTGGATGCACAAGATTGGTTAAAAACCCTTATTGGATGAGAATAAGCATAGGAAGGACGAAAATGACCTAAATGTTCAACCAATGACACAAACGTACTTATTGGATGCACAAGATTGGTTAACAACCCTAATTGGATGAGAATAAGCATAGGAAGGACGAAAATGACCTAAATGTTCAACCAATGACACAAACGTACTTATAGGATGCACAAGATTGGTTAAAAACAATAATTGGATGAGAATAACCCTAGGGAGGACGAAAATTACCTAAATGTTCAACCAATGACACAAAATCACTTATTGGATGCACAAGATTGGTTAAAAACCCTAATTGGATGAGAATAACCCTAGGGAGGGCGAAAATTACCTAAATGTTCAACCAATGACACAAAATCACTTATTGCATGCACAAGATTGGTTAAAAACCCTAATTGGATGATAATAAGCATAGGAAGGACGAAAAATACGTAAATGTTCAACCAATGACACAAAATCACTTATTGAATGCACAAGATTGGTTAAAAACCCAAATTGGATGAGAATAAGGCTAGGGAGGATGAAATGACCTAAATGTTCGACCAATGACACAAACGTACTTATTGGATGCACAAGATTGGTTAAAAACCCTAATTGGATGAGAATAAGCATAGGAAGGACGAAAATGACCTAAATGTTCAACCAATGACACAAAAGTACTTATTGGATGCACAAGATTGGTTAAAAACCCTAATTGGATGAGAATAAGCCTAGGAAGGACGAAAATGACCTAAATGTTCAACCAATGACACAAACGTACTTATTGGATGCACAAGATTGGTTAAAAACCCTAATTGGATGAGAATAACCCTAGGAGGACGAAAATTACCTAAATGTTCAACCAATGACACAAAATCACTTATTGGATGAACAAGATTGGTTAAAAACCCTAATTGGATGAGAATAAGCATAGGAAGGACGAAAATTACCTAAATGTTCAACCAATGACACAAACGTAGTTATTGGATGCACAAGATTGGTTAAAAACCCTAATTGGATGAGAATAAGCCTAGGAAGGACGAAAATGACCTAAATGTTCAACCAATGACACAAACGTACTTACTGGATGCACAAGATTGGTTAAAAACCCTAATTGGATGAGAATAACCCTAGGGAGGACGAAAATGACCTAAATGTTCAACCAATGACACAAAATCACTTATTGGATGCACAAGATTGGTTAAAAACCCTAATTGGATGAGAATAAGCATAGGAAGGACGAAAATGACCTAAATGTTCAACCAATGACACAATTTTACTTATTGGATGCACAAGATTGGTTAAAAACCCTAATTGGATGAGAATAACCCTAGGGAGGACGAAAATGACGTAAATGTTTAGCCAATGACACAAAATCAGTTATTGAATGCACAAGATTGGTTAAAAAACCTAATTGGATGAGAATAAGGCTAGGGAGGAAGAAAATGACCTAAATGTTCAACCAATGACACAAAATCACTTATTGGATGCACAAGATCGGTTAAAAACCCTAATTGGATGAGAATAAGGCTAGGGAGGACGAAAATGACCTAAATGTTCGACCAAAGACACAAACGTACTTATTGGATGCACAAGATTGGTTAAAAACCCTTATTGGATGAGAATTAGCCTAGGAAGGATGAAAATAACCTTAATGTTCAACCAATGACACAAACGTAGTTATTGGTTGCACAAGATTGGTTAAAATCCCTAATTGGATGAGAATAAGCCTAGGAAGGACGAAAATGACCTAAATGTTCAACAAATGACACAAACGTACTTATTGGATGCACAAGATTGGTTAAAAACCCTAATTGGATGAGAATAACCCTAGGGAGGACGAAAATGACCTAAATGTTCAACCAGTGACACAAAGTCACTTATTGGATGCACAAGATTGGTTAAAAACCCTAATTGGATGAAAATAAGGCAAGGGAGGACGAAAATGACCTAAATGTTCAACCAATGACACAAACGTACTCATTGGATGCACAAGATTGGTTAAAAACCCTAATTGGATGAGAATAAGCATAGGAAGGACGAAAATGACCTAAATGTTCAACCAATGACACAAACGTACTTATTGGATGCACAAGATTGGTTAAAAACCCTAATTGGATGAGAATAAACCTAGGAAAGACGAAAATGACCTAAATGTTCAACCAATGACACAAACGTACTTATTGGATGCACAAGATTGGTTAAAAACCCTAATTGGATGAGAATAAGGCTAGGGAGGACGAAAATGACCTAAATGTTCAACCAATGACACAAACGTACTTATTGGATGCACAAGATTGGTTAAAAACCCTAATTGGATGAGAATAACCCTAGGGAGGACGAAAATTACCTAAATGTTCAACCAATGACACAAAATCACTTATTGGATGCACATGATTGGTTAAAAACCTTAATTGGATGAGAATAAGCATAGGAAGGACGAAAATGACGTAAATGTTCAACCAATGACACAAAATCACTTATTGAATGCACAAGATTGGTTAAAAACCCTAATTGGATGAGAATAAGCCTAGAGAGGATGAAAATGACCTAAACGTTCAACCAATGACACAAACGTACTTATTGGATGCACAAGATTGGTTAAAAACCCTAATTGGATGAGAATAAGGCTAGGGAGGACGAAAATGACCTAAATGTTCGACCAATGACACAAACGTATTTATTGGATGCACATGATTGGTTAAAAACCCTAATTGGATCAGAATTAGCCTAGGAAGGTTGAAAATGATCTAAATGTTCAACCAATGACACAAACGTAGTTATTGGATGCACAAGATTGGTTAAACACCCTAATTGGATGAGAATAACCCTAGGGAGGACGAAAATGACCTAAATGTTCAACCAATGACACTAAATCACTTACTGGATGCACAAGATTGGTTAAAAACCCTAATTGGATGAGAATAAGCCTAGAGAGGATGAAAATGACCTAAACGTTCAACCAATGACACAAACGTACTTATTGGATGCACAAGATTGGATAAAAACCCTAATTGGATGAGAATAAGGCTAGGGAGGACGAAAATGACCTAAATGTTCGACCAATGACACAAACGTATTTATTGGATGCACATGATTGGTTAAAAACCCTAATTGGATCAGAATTAGCCTAGGAAGGTTGAAAATGACCTAAATGTTCAACCAATGACACAAACGTAGTTATTGGATGCACAAGATTGGTTAAACACCCTAATTGGATGAGAATAACCCTAGGGAGGACGAAAATGACCTAAATGTTCAACCAATGACACAAAATCACTTACTGGATGCAGAAGATTGGTTAAAAACCCTAATTGGATGAGAATAAGCCTAGAGAGGATGAAAATGACCTAAACGTTCAACCAATGACACAAACGTACTTATTGGATGCACAAGATTGGATAAAAACCCTAATTGGATGAGAATAAGGCTAGGGAGGACGAAAATGACCTAAATGTTCGACCAATGACACAAACGTATTTATTGGATGCACATGATTGGTTAAAAACCCTAATTGGATGAGAATTAGCCTAGGAAGAATGAAAATGACCTAAATGTTCAACTAATGACACAAACGTAGTTATTGGATGCACAAGAATGGTTAAACACCCTAATTGGATGAGAATAACCCTAGGGTGGACGAAAATGACCTAAATGTTCAACCAATGACACAAAATCACTTATTGGATGCACAAGAATGGTTAAAAACCCTAATTGGATGATAATAAGGCTAGGGAGGACGAAAATGACCTAAATGTTCAACCAA
>JBBPBP010000172.1:354725-385252 GCA_037974735.1 Cicer chorassanicum
GCACAAGAATGGTTAAAAACCCTAATTGGATGATAATAAGGCTAGGGAGGACGAAAATGACCTAAATGTTCAACCAATGACACAAACATACTTATTGGATGCACAAGATTGGTTAAAAACCCTAATTGGATGAGAATAAGCCTAGGAAGGAAGAAAATGATCTAAATGTTCAACCAATGACACAAACGTACTTATTGGATGCACAAGATTGGTTAAAAACCCTAATTGGATGAATATAACCCTAGGGAGGACGAAAATGACCTAAATGTTCAACCAATGACACAAAATCACTTATTGAATGCACAAGATTGGTTAAAAACCCTAATTAGATGAGAATAACCCTTCAGAGGACGAAAATGACGTAAATGTTCAACCAATGACACAAAATCACTTATTGAAAGCACAAGATTGGTTAAAAACCCTAATTGGATGAGAATAAGGCTAGGGAGGACGAAAATGACCTAAATGTTCAACCAATGACACAAAATTAGTTATTGAATGCACAAGATTGGTTAAAAATCCTAATTGGATGAGAATAAGCCTAGGAAAGTCGAAAATGACCTAAATGTTCAACCAATGAAACCAACGTACTTATTGGATGCATAAGATTGGTTAAAAACCCTAATTGGATTAGAATAACTCTACGGAGGACGAAAATGACCTAAATGTTCAACCAATGACACAAATGTACTTATTGGATGCACAACATTGGTTAAAAACCCTAATTGGATGAGAATAAGGCTAGGGAGGACGAAAATGACCTAAATGTTCAACCAATGACACAAAATCACTTATTGGATGCACAAGATTGTTTAAATACCCTAATTGGATGAGAATAACCCTAGGGTGGACGAAAATGACATATATGTTCAACCAATGACACAAAATCACTTATTGAATGCACAAGATTGGTTATAAACCCTAATTGGATGAGAATAAGCCTAGGAAGGTCGAAAATGACCTAAATGTTCAACCAATGACACAAACGTACTTATTGGATGAACAAGATTGGTTAAAAACCCTAATTGGATGAGAATAACCCTACGGAGGACGAAAATGATCTAAATGTTCAACCAATGACACACAATCACTTATTGAAAGCACAAGATTGGTTAAAAACCCTAATTGGATGAGAATAAGGCTAGGGAGGACGAAAATGACCTAAATGTTCAACCAATGACACAAAATTAGTTATTGAATGCACAAGATTGGTTAAAAATCCTAATTGGATGAGAATAAGCCTAGGAAAGTCGAAAATGACCTAAATGTTCAACCAATGAAACCAACGTACTTATTGGATGCATAAGATTGGTTAAAAACCCTAATTGGATTAGAATAACTCTACGGAGGACGAAAATGACCTAAATGTTCAACCAATGACACAAATGTACTTATTGGATGCACAAGATTGGTTAAAAACCCTAATTGGATGAGAATAAGGCTAGGGAGGACGAAAATGACCTAAATGTTCAACCAATGACACAAAATCACTTATTGGATGCACAAGATTGGTTAAATACCCTAATTGGATGAGAGTAACCCTAGGGAGGACGAAAATGACATAAATGTTAAACCAATGACACAAAATCACTTGTTGAATGCACAAGATTAGTTAAAAACCCTAATTGGATTAGAATAAGACTACGAAGGTCAAAAATGACCTAAATGTTCAACCAATGACACAAACGTACTTATTGGATGCACAAGATTGGTTAAAAACCCTAATTGGATGAGAATAACTCTACAGAGGACGAAAATGACCTAAATGTTCAACCAATGACACAAATGTACTTATTGGATGCACAAGATTGGTTAAAAACCCTAATTGGATGAGAATAAGGCTAGGGAGGACGAAAATGACCTAAATGTTCAACCAATGACACAAAGTCACTTATTGGATGCACAAGATTGGTTAAAAACCCTAATTGGATGAGAATAAGGCTAGGGAGGACGAAAATGACCTAAATGTTCAACCAATGACACAAACGTACTTATTGGATGCACAAGATTGGTTAAAAACCCTAATTGGATGAGAATAAGCATAGGAAGGACGAAAATGACCTAAATGTTCAACCAATGACACAAACGTACTTATTGGATGCACAAGATTGGTTAAAAACCCTAATTGGATGAGAATAAACCTAGGAAGGACGAAAATGACCTAAATGTTCAACCAATGACACAAACGTACTTATTGGATGCACAAGATTGGTTAAAAACCCTAATTGGATGAGAATAAGCATAGGAAGGACGAAAATGACCTAAATGTTCAACCAATGACACAAACGTACTTATTGGATGCACAAGATTGGTTAAAAACAATAATTCGATGAGAATAAGCCTAGGAAGAACGAAAATGACCTAAATGTTCAACCAATGACACAAACGTACTTATTGGATGCACAAGATTGGTTAAAAACCCTAATTGGATGAGAATAAGGCTAGGGAGGACGAAAATGACCTAAATGTTCAACCAATGACACAAACGTACTTATTGGATGCAAAAGATTGGTTAAAAACCCTTATTAAATGAGAATAAGCATAGGAAGGACGAAAATGACCTCAATGTTCAACCAATGACACAAACGTACTTATTGGATGCACAAGATTGGTTAAAAACCCTAATTGGATGAGAATAAGCATAGGAAGGACGAAAATGACCTAAATGTTCAACCAATGACACAAACGTACTTATTGGATGCACAAGATTGGTTAAAAACCCTAATTGGATGAGAATAAGCCTAGGAAGGACGAAAATGACCTAAATGTTCAACCAATGACACAAACGTACTTATTGGATGCACAAGATTGGTTAAAAACCCTAATTGGATGAGAATAAGGCTAGGGAAGACGAAAATGACCTAAATGTTCAAACAATGACACAAACGTACTTATTGGATGCAAAAGATTGGTTAAAAACCCTTATTGGATGAGAATAAGCATAGGAAGGACGAAAATGACCTAAATGTTCAACCAATGACACAAACGTACTTATTGGATGCACAAGATTGGTTAAAAACCCTAATTGGATGAGAATAAGCATAGGAAGGACGAAAATGACCTAAATGTTCAACCAATGACACAAACGTACTTATTGGATGCACAAGATTGGTTAAAAACCCTAATTGGATGAGAATAAGCCTAGGAAGGACGAAAATGACCTAAATGTTCAACCAATGACACAAACGTACTTATTGGATGCACAACATTGGTTAAAAACCCTAATTGGATGAGAATAAACCTAGGAAGGACGAAAATGACCTAAATGTTCAACCAATGACACAAACGTACTTATTGGATACACAAGATTGGTTAAAAAGCCTAATTGGATGAGAATAAGGCTAGGGAGGACAAAAATGACCTAAATGTTCAACCAATGACACAAACGTACTTATTGGATGCACAAGATTGGTTAAAAACCCTTATTGGATGAGAATAAACATAGGAAGGACGAAAATGACCTAAATGTTCAACCAATGACACAAACGTACTTATTGGATGCACAAGATTGGTTAAAAACCCTAATTGGATGCGAATAAGCCTAGGAAGGACGAAAATGACCTAAATGTTCAACCAATGACACAAACGTACTTATTGGATGCACAAGATTGGTTAAAAACCCTAATTGGATGAGAATAACCCTAGGGAGGACGAAAATTACCTAAATGTTCAACCAATGACACAAAATCACTTATTGGATGCACATGATTGGTTAAAAACCTTAATTGGATGAGAATAAGCATAGGAAGGACGAAAATGACGTAAATGTTCAACCAATGACACAAAATCACTTATTGAATGCACAAGATTGGTTAAAAACCCTAATTGGATGAGAATAAGCCTAGAGAGGATGAAAATGACCTAAACGTTCAACCAATGACACAAACGTACTTATTGGATGCACAAGATTGGTTAAAAACCCTAATTGGATGAGAATAAGGCTAGGGAGGACGAAAATGACCTAAATGTTCGACCAATGACACAAACGTATTTATTGGATGCACATGATTGGTTAAAAACCCTAATTGGATCAGAATTAGCCTAGGAAGGTTGAAAATGACCTAAATGTTCAACCAATGACACAAACGTAGTTATTGGATGCACAAAATTGGTTAAACACCCTAATTGGATGAGAATAACCCTAGGGAGGACGAAAATGACCTAAATGTTCAACCAATGACACAAAATCACTTACTGGATGCACAAGATTGGTTA
This sequence comes from Cicer chorassanicum, assembly GCA_037974735.1. Classification (NCBI taxonomy): domain Eukaryota; kingdom Viridiplantae; phylum Streptophyta; class Magnoliopsida; order Fabales; family Fabaceae; genus Cicer; species Cicer chorassanicum. The sequence continues at coordinate 358,941 of JBBPBP010000172.1, forward strand.
AAAACCCTAATTGGATGAGAATAAGCCTAGAGAGGATGAAAATGACCTAAACGTTCAACCAATGACACAAACGTACTTATTGGATGCACAAGATTGGATAAAAACCCTAATTGGATGAGAATAAGGCTAGGGAGGACGAAAATGACCTAAATGTTCGACCAATGACACAAACGTATTTATTGGATGCACATGATTGGTTAAAAACCCTAATTGGATCAGAATTAGCCTAGGAAGGTTGAAAATGATCTAAATGTTCAACCAATGACACAAACGTAGTTATTGGATGCACAAGATTGGTTAAACACCCTAATTGGATGAGAATAACCCTAGGGAGGACGAAAATGTCCTAAATGTTCAACCAATGACACAAAATCACTTACTGGATGCACAAGATTGGTTAAAAACCCTAATTGGATGAGAATAAGCCTAGAGAGGATGAAAATGACCTAAACGTTCAACCAATGACACAAACGTACTTATTGGATGCACAAGATTGGATAAAAACCCTAATTGGATGAGAATAAGGCTAGGGAGGACGAAAATGACCTAAATGTTCGACCAATGACACAAACGTATTTATTGGATGCACATGATTGGTTAAAAACCCTAATTGGATGAGAATTAGCCTAGGAAGAATGAAAATGACCTAAATGTTCAACTAATGACACAAACGTAGTTATTGGATGCACAAGAATGGTTAAACACCCTAATTGGATGAGAATAACCCTAGGGTGGACGAAAATGACCTAAATGTTCAACCAATGACACAAAATCACTTATTGGATGCACAAGAATGGTTAAAAACCCTAATTGGATGATAATAAGGCTAGGGAGGACGAAAATGACCTAAATGTTCAACCAAAGACACAAACATACTTATTGGATGCACAAGATTGGTTAAAAACCCTAATTCGATGAGAATAAGCCTAGGAAGGAAGAAAATGATCTAAATGTTCAACCAATGACACAAACGTACTTATTGGATGCACAAGATTGGTTAAAAACCCTAATTGGATGAATATAACCCTAGGGAGGACGAAAATGACCTAAATGTTCAACCAATGACACAAAATCACTTATTGAATGCACAAGATTGGTTAAAAACCCTAATTAGATGAGAATAACCCTTCAGAGGACGAAAATGACCTAAATGTTCAACCAATGACACAAAATCACTTATTGAAAGCACAAGATTGGTTAAAAACCCTAATTGGATCAGAATAAGGCTAGGGAGGACGAAAATGACCTAAATGTTCAACCAATGACACAAAATTAGTTATTGAATGCACAAGATTGGTTAAAAATCCTAATTGGATGAGAATAAGCCTAGGAAAGTCGAAAATGACCTAAATGTTCAACCAATGAAACCAACGTACTTATTGGATGCATAAGATTGGTTAAAAACCCTAATTGGATTAGAATAACTCTACGGAGGACGAAAATGACCTAAATGTTCAACCAATGACACAAATGTACTTATTGGATGCACAACATTGGTTAAAAACCCTAATTGGATGAGAATAAGGCTAGGGAGGACGAAAATGACCTAAATGTTCAACCAATGACACAAAATCACTTATTGGATGCACAAGATTGGTTAAATACCCTAATTGGATGAGAATAACCCTAGGGAGGACGAAAATGACATATATGTTCAACCAATGACACAAAATCACTTATTGAATGCACAAGATTGGTTATAAACCCTAATTGGATGAGAATAAGCCTAGGAAGGTCGAAAATGACCTAAATGTTCAACCAATGACACAAACGTACTTATTGGATGCACAAGATTGGTTAAAAACCCTAATTGGATGAGAATAAGCATAGGAAGGACGAAAATGACCTAAATGTTCAACCAATGACACAAACGTACTTATTGGATGCACAAGATTGGTTAAAAACCCTAATTGGATGAGAATAAGCATAGGAAGGACGAAAATGACGTAAATGTTCAACCAATGACACAAAATCACTTATTGAATGCACAAGATTGGTTAAAAACCCTAATTGGATGAGAATAAGGCTAGGAGGACGAAAATGACCTAAATGTTCGACCAATGACACAAACGTACTTATTGGATGCACAAGATTGGTTAAAAACCCTAATTGGATGAGAATAAGGCTAGGGAGGACGAAAATGACCTAAATGTTCGACCAATGACACAAACGTACTTATTGGATGCACAAGATTGGTTAAAAACCCTAATTGGATGAGAATAAGGCTAAGGAGGACGAAAATGACCTAAATGTTCGACCAATGACACAAACGTACTTATTGGATGCACATGATTGGCTAAAACCCCTAATTGGATGAGAATTAGCCTAGGAAGGATGAAAATGACCTAAATGTTCAACCAATGACACAAACGTAGTTATTGGATGCACAAGATTGGTTAAACACCCTAATTGGATGAGAATAACCCTAGGGAGGACGAAAATGACCTAAATGTTCAACCAATGACACAAAATCACTTATTGGATGCACAAGAATGGTTAAAAACCCTAATTGGATGATAATAAGGCTAGGGAGGACGAAAATGACCTAATTGTTCAACCAATGACACAAACATACTTATTGTATATACAAGATTGGTTAAAAACCCTAATTGGATGAGAGTAAGCCTAGGAAGGAAGAAAATGATCTAAATGTTCAACCAATGACACAAACGTACTTATTGGATGCACAAGATTGGTTAAAGACCCTAATTGGATGAGAATAACCCTACAGAGGACGAAAATGACCTAAATGTTCAACCAATGACACAAAATCACTTATTGAAAGCACAAGATTGGTTAAAAACCCTAATTGGATGAGAATAAGGCTAGGGAGGACGAAAATGACCTAAATGTTCAACCAATGACACAAAATTAGTTATTGAATGCACAAGATTGGTTAAAAATCCTAATTGGATGAGAATAAGCCTAGGAAAGTCGAAAATGACCTAAATGTTCAACCAATGAAACCAACGTACTTATTGGATGCATAAGATTGGTTAAAAACCCTAATTGGATTAGAATAACTCTAGGGAGGACGAAAATGACCTAAATGTTCAACCAATGACACAAATGTACTTATTGGATGCACAACATTGGTTAAAAACCCTAATTGGATGAGAATAAGGCTAGGGAGGACGAAAATGACCTAAATGTTCAACCAATGACACAAAATCACTTATTGGATGCACAAGATTGGTTAAATACCCTAATTGGATGAGAATAACCCTAGGGAGGACGAAAATGACATATATGTTCAACCAATGACACAAAATCACTTATTGAATGCACAAGATTGGTTATAAACCCTAATTGGATGAGAATAAGCCTAGGAAAGTCGAAAATGACCTAAATGTTCAACCAATGAAACCAACGTACTTATTGGATGCATAAGATTGGTTAAAAACCCTAATTGGATTAGAATAACTCTACGGAGGACGAAAATGACCTAAATGTTCAACCAATGACACAAATGTACTTATTGGATGCACAACATTGGTTAAAAACCCTAATTGGATGAGAATAAGGCTAGGGAGGACGAAAATGACCTAAATGTTCAACCAATGACACAAAATCACTTATTCGATGCACAAGATTGGTTAAATACCCTAATTGGATGAGAATAACCCTAGGGAGGACGAAAATGACATATATGTTCAACCAATGACACAAAATCACTTATTGAATGCACAAGATTGGTTATAAACCCTAATTGGATGAGAATAAGCCTAGGAAGGTCGAAAATGACCTAAATGTTCAACCAATGACACAAACATACTTATTGGATGAACAAGATTGGTTAAAAACCCTAATTGGATGAGAATAACCCTACGGAGGACGAAAATGACCTAAATGTTCAACCAATGACACACAATCACTTATTGAATGCACAAGATTGGTTAAAAACCCTAACTGGATGAGAATAAGCCTAGGAAAGTAAGAAATGACCTAAATGTTCAACCAATGACACAAACGTATTATTGGATGCACAAGATTGGTTAAAAACCCTAATTGGATGAGAATAAGCCTAGGAAGGACGAAGATGACCTAAATGTTCAACCAATGAGACAAACGTACTTATTGGATGCACAAGATTGGTTAAAAACCCTAATTGGATGAGGATAACCCTAGGGAGGACGAAAATGACCTAAATGTTCAACCAATGACACAAATGTACTTATTGGATGCACAAGATTGGTTAAAATCCCTAATTGGATGAGAATAAGGCTAGGGAGGACGAAAATGACCTAAATGTTCAACCAATGACACAAAATCACTTATTGGATGCACAAGATTGGTTAAATACCCTAATTGGATGAGAGTAACCCTAGGGAGGACGAAAATGACATAAATGTTAAACCAATGACACAAAATCACTTGTTGAATGCACAAGATTGGTTAAAAACCCTAATTGGATTAGAATAAGACTAGGAAGGTCAAAAATGACCTAAATGTTCAACCAATGACACAAACGTAGTTATTGGATGCACAAGATTGGTTAAAAACCCTAATTGGATGAGAATAACTCTACAGAGGACGAAAATGACCTAAATGTTCAACCAATGACACAAATGTACTTATTGGATGCACAACATTGGTTAAAAACCCTAATTGGATGAGAATAACCCTAGGGAGGACGAAAATGACCTAAATGTTCAACCAATGACACAAAGGCACTTATTGGATGCACAAGATTGGTTAAAAACCCTAATTGGATGAGAATAAGGCTAGGGAGGACGAAAATGACCTAAATGTTCAACCAATGACACAAACGTACTTATTGGATGCACAAGATTGGTTAAAAACCCTAATTGGATGAGAATAAGCATAGGAAGGACGAAAATGACGTAAATGTTCAACCAATGACACAAAATCACTTATTGAATGCACAAGATTGGTTAAAAACCCTAATTGGATGAGAATAAGGCTAGGAGGACGAAAATGACCTAAATGTTCGACCAATGACACAAACGTACTTATTGGATGCACAAGATTGGTTAAAAACCCTAATTGGATGAGAATAAGGCTAGGGAGGACGAAAATGACCTAAATGTTCGACCAATGACACAAACGTATTTATTGGATGCACATGATTGGTTAAAAACCCTAATTGGATCAGAATTAGCCTAGGAAGGTTGAAAATGATCTAAATGTTCAACCAATGACACAAACGTAGTTATTGGATGCACAAGATTGGTTAAACACCCTAATTGGATGAGAATAACCCTAGGGAGGACGAAAATGTCCTAAATGTTCAACCAATGACACAAAATCACTTACTGGATGCACAAGATTGGTTAAAAACCCTAATTGGATGAGAATAAGCCTAGAGAGGATGAAAATGACCTAAACGTTCAACCAATGACACAAACGTACTTATTGGATGCACAAGATTGGATAAAAACCCTAATTGGATGAGAATAAGGCTAGGGAGGACGAAAATGACCTAAATGTTCGACCAATGACACAAACGTATTTATTGGATGCACATGATTGGTTAAAAACCCTAATTGGATGAGAATTAGCCTAGGAAGAATGAAAATGACCTAAATGTTCAACTAATGACACAAACGTAGTTATTGGATGCACAAGAATGGTTAAACACCCTAATTGGATGAGAATAACCCTAGGGTGGACGAAAATGACCTAAATGTTCAACCAATGACACAAAATCACTTATTGGATGCACAAGAATGGTTAAAAACCCTAATTGGATGATAATAAGGCTAGGGAGGACGAAAATGACCTAAATGTTCAACCAAAGACACAAACATACTTATTGGATGCACAAGATTGGTTAAAAACCCTAATTCGATGAGAATAAGCCTAGGAAGGAAGAAAATGATCTAAATGTTCAACCAATGACACAAACGTACTTATTGGATGCACAAGATTGGTTAAAAACCCTAATTGGATGAATATAACCCTAGGGAGGACGAAAATGACCTAAATGTTCAACCAATGACACAAAATCACTTATTGAATGCACAAGATTGGTTAAAAACCCTAATTAGATGAGAATAACCCTTCAGAGGATGAAAATGACCTAAATGTTCAACCAATGACACAAAATCACTTATTGAAAGCACAAGATTGGTTAAAAACCCTAATTGGATGAGAATAAGGCTAGGGAGGACGAAAATGACCTAAATGTTCAACCAATGACACAAAATTAGTTATTGAATGCACAAGATTGGTTAAAAATCCTAATTGGATGAGAATAAGCCTAGGAAAGTCGAAAATGACCTAAATGTTCAACCAATGAAACCAACGTACTTATTGGATGCATAAGATTGGTTAAAAACCCTAATTGGATTAGAATAACTCTAGGGAGGACGAAAATGACCTAAATGTTCAACCAATGACACAAATGTACTTATTGGATGCACAACATTGGTTAAAAACCCTAATTGGATGAGAATAAGGCTAGGGAGGACGAAAATGACCTAAATGTTCAACCAATGACACAAAATCACTTATTGGATGCACAAGATTGGTTAAATACCCTAATTGGATGAGAATAACCCTAGGGAGGACGAAAATGACATATATGTTCAACCAATGACACAAAATCACTTATTGAATGCACAAGATTGGTTATAAACCCTAATTGGATGAGAATAAGCCTAGGAAGGTCGAAAATGACCTAAATGTTCAACCAATGAAACCAACGTACTTATTGGATGCATAAGATTGGTTAAAAACCCTAATTGGATTAGAATAACTCTACGGAGGACGAAAATGACCTAAATGTTCAACCAATGACACAAATGTACTTATTGGATGCACAACATTGGTTAAAAACCCTAATTGGATGAGAATAAGGCTAGGGAGGACGAAAATGACCTAAATGTTCAACCAATGACACAAAATCACTTATTGAAAGCACAAGATTGGTTAAAAACCCTAATTGGATGAGAATAAGGCTAGGGAGGACGAAAATGACCTAAATGTTCAACCAATGACACAAAATTAGTTATTGAATGCACAAGATTGGTTAAAAATCCTAATTGGATGAGAATAAGCCTAGGAAAGTCGAAAATGACCTAAATGTTCAACCAATGAAACCAACGTACTTATTGGATGCATAAGATTGGTTAAAAACCCTAATTGGATTAGAATAACTCTACGGAGGACGAAAATGACCTAAATGTTCAACCAATGACACAAATGTACTTATTGGATGCACAACATTGGTTAAAAACCCTAATTGGATGAGAATAAGGCTAGGGAGGACGAAAATGACCTAAATGTTCAACCAATGACACAAAATCACTTATTGGATGCACAAGATTGTTTAAATACCCTAATTGGATGAGAATAACCCTAGGGTGGACGAAAATGACATATATGTTCAACCAATGACACAAAATCACTTATTGAATGCACAAGATTGGTTATAAACCCTAATTGGATGAGAATAAGCCTAGGAAGGTCGAAAATGACCTAAATGTTCAACCAATGACACAAACGTACTTATTGGATGAACAAGATTGGTTAAAAACCCTAATTGGATGAGAATAACCCTACGGAGGACGAAAATGACCTAAATGTTCAACCAATGACACACAATCACTTATTGAATGCACAAGATTGGTTAAAAACCCTAATTGGATGAGAATAAGCCTAGGAAAGTAAGAAATGACCTAAATGTTCAACCAATGACACAAACGTATTATTGGATGCACAAGATTGGTTAAAAACCCTAATTGGATGAGAATAAGCCTAGGAAGGACGAAGATGACCTAAATGTTCAACCAATGAGACAAACGTACTTATTGGATGCACAAGATTGGTTAAAAACCCTAATTGGATGAGGATAACCCCAGGGAGGACGAAAATGACCTAAATGTTCAACCAATGACAAAAATGTACTTATTGGATGCACAAGATTGGTTAAAATCCCTAATTGGATGAGAATAAGGCTAGGGAGGACGAAAATGACCTAAATGTTCAACCAATGACACAAAATCACTTATTGGATGCACAAGATTGGTTAAATACCCTAATTGGATGAGAGTAACCCTAGGGAGGACGAAAATGACATAAATGTTAAACCAATGACACAAAATCACTTGTTGAATGCACAAGATTGGTTAAAAACCCTAATTGGATTAGAATAAGACTAGGAAGGTCAAAAATGACCTAAATGTTCAACCAATGACACAAACGTAGTTATTGGATGCACAAGATTGGTTAAAAACCCTAATTGGATGAGAATAACTCTACAGAGGACGAAAATGACCTAAATGTTCAACCAATGACACAAATGTACTTATTGGATGCACAACATTGGTTAAAAACCCTAATTGGATGAGAATAACCCTAGGGAGGACGAAAATGACCTAAATGTTCAACCAATGACACAAAGTCACTTATTGGATGCACAAGATTGGTTAAAAACCCTAATTGGATGAGAATAAGGCTAGGGAGGACGAAAATGACCTAAATGTTCAACCAATGACACAAACGTACTTATTGGATGCACAAGATTGGTTAAAAACCCTTATTGGATGAGAAATAGCCTAGGAAGGACGAAAATGACCTAAATGTTCGACCAATGACACAAACGTACTTATTGGATGCACAAGATTGGTTAAAAACCCTTATTGGATGAGAATTAGCCTAGGAAGGACGAAAATAACCTAAATGTTCAACCAATGACACAAACATAGTTAATGGATGCACAAGATTGGTTAAAAACCCTAATTGGATGAGAATAAGCCTAGGAAGGACGAAAATGACCTAAATGTTCAACCAATGACACAAACGTAGTTATTGGATGCACAAGATTGGTTAAAAACCCTAATTGGATGAGAATAAGGCTATGGAGGACGAAAATGACCTAAATGTTCAACCAATGACACAAACGTACTTATTGGATGCACAAGATTGGTTAAAAACCCTAATTGGATGAGAATAAGCATAGGAAGGACGAAAATGACCTAAATGTTCAACCAATGACACAAACGTACTTATTGGATGCACAAGATTGGTTAAAAACCCTAATTGGAAGAGAATAAGCCTAGGAAGGACGAAAATGACCTAAATGTTCAACCAATGACACAAACGTACTTATTGGATGCACAAGATTGGTTAAAAACCCTAATTGGATGAGAATAAGGCTAGGGAGGACGAAAATGACCTAAATGTTCAACCAATGACACAAACGTACTTATTGGATGCACAAGATTGGTTAAAAACCCTAATTGGATGAGAATAAGCATAGGAAGGACGAAAATGACCTAAATGTTCAACCAATGAAACAAACGTACTTATTGGATGCACAAGATTGGTTAAAAACAATAATTGGATGAGAATAAGCCTAGGAAGAACGAAAATGACCAAAATGTTCAACCAATGACACAAACGTACTTATTGGATGCACAAGATTGGTTAAAAACCCTAATTGGATGAGAATAAGCCTAGGGAGGACGAAAATGACCTAAATGTTCAACCAATGACACAAACGTACTTATTGGATGCACAAGATTGGTTAAAAACCCTAATTGGATGAGAATAAGCATAGGAAGGACGAAAATGACCTAAATGTTCAACCAATGACACAAACGTACTTATTGAATGCACAAGATTGGTTAAAAACCCTAATTGGATGAGTATAAGCCTAGGAAGGACGAAAATGACCTAAATGTTCAACCAATGACACAAACGTACTTATTGGATGCACAAGATTGGTTAAAAACCCTAATTGGATGAGAATAAGGCTAGGAAGGACGAAAATGACCTAACTGTTCAACCAATGACACAAACGTAGTTATTGGATTCACAAGATTGGTTAAAAACCCTAATTGGATGAGAATAAGGCTAGGGAGGACGAAAATGACCTAAATGTTCAACCAATGACACAAACGTACTTATTGGATGCACAAGATTGGTTAAAAACCCTAATTGGATGAGAATAAGCATAGGAAGGACGAAAATGACCTAAATGTTCAACCAACGACACAAACGTACTTATTGGATGCACAAGATTGGTTAAAAACCCTAATTGGATGAGAATAAGCCTAGGAAGGACGAAAATGACCTAAATGTTCAACAAATGACACAAACATACTTATTGGATGCACAAGATTGGTTAAAAACCCTAATTGGAAGAGAATAACCCTAGGGAGGACTAAAATGACCTAAATGTTCAACCAATGACACAAAGTCACTTATTGGATGCACAAGATTGGTTAAAAACCCTAATTGGATGAGAATAAGGCTAGGGAGGACGAAAATGACCTAAATGTTCAACCAATGACACAAACGTACTTATTGGATGCACAAGATTGGTTAAAAACCCTAATTGGATGAGAATAAGCATAGGAAGGACGAAAATAACCTAAATGTTCAACCAACGACACAAACGTAGTTATTGGATGCACAAGATTGGTTAAAAACCCTAATTGGATGAGAATAACCCTAGGGAGGACGAAAATGACCTAAATGTTCAACCAATGACACAAAGTCACTTATTGGATGCACAAGATTGGTTAAAAACCCTAATTGGATGAGAATAAGGCTAGGGAGGACGAAAATGACCTAAATGTTGAACCAATGACACAAACGTACTTATTGGATGCACAAGATTGGTTAAAAACCCTAATTGGATGAGAATAAGGCTATGGAGGACGAAAATGACCTAAATGTTCAACCAATGACACAAACGTACTTATTGGATGCACAAGATTGGTTAAAAACCCTAATTGGATGAGAATAAGCCTAGGAAGGACGAAAATGACCTAAATGTTCAACCAATGACACAAACGTACTTATTGGATGCACAACATTGGTTAAAAACCCTAATTGGATGAGAATAAACCTAGGAAGGACGAAAATGACCTAAATGTTCAACCAATGACACAAACGTACTTATTGGATACACAAGATTGGTTAAAAACCCTAATTGGATGAGAATAAGGCTAGGGAGGACAAAAATGACCTAAATGTTCAACCAATGACACAAACGTACTTATTGGATGCACAAGATTGGTTAAAAACCCTTATTGGATGAGAATAAGCATAGGAAGGACGAAAATGACCTAAATGTTCAACCAATGACACAAACGTACTTATTGGATGCACAAGATTGGTTAAAAACCCTAATTGGATGAGAATAAGCCTTGGAAGGACGAAAATGACCTAAATGTTCAACCAATGACACAAACGTACTTATTGGATGCACAAGATTGGTTAAAAACCCTAATTGGATGAGAATAACCGTAGGGAGGACGAAAATTACCTAAATGTTCAACCAATGACACAAAATCACTTATTGGATGCACAAGATTGGTTAAAAACCTTAATTGGATGAGAATAAGCATAGGAAGGACGAAAATGACGTAAATGTTCAACCAATGACACAAAATCACTTATTGAATGCACAAGATTGGTTAAAAACCCTAATTGGATGAGAATAAGCCTAGAGAGGATGAAAATGACCTAAACGTTCAACCAATGATACAAACGTACTTATTGGATGCACAAGATTGGTTAAAAACCCTAATTGGATGAGAATAAGGCTAGGGAGGACGAAAATGACCTAAATGTTCGACCAATGACACAAACGTATTTATTGGATGCACATGATTGGTTAAAAACCCTAATTGGATGAGAATTAGCCTAGGAAGAATGAAAATGACCTAAATGTTCAACTAATGACACAAACGTAGTTATTGGATGCACAAGATTGGTTAAACACCCTAATTGGATGAGAATAACCCTAGGGTGGACGAAAATGACCTAAATGTTCAACCAATGACACAAAATCACTTATTGGATGCACAAGAATGGTTAAAAACCCTAATTGGATGATAATAAGGCTAGGGAGGACGAAAATGACCTAAATGTTCAACCAAAGACACAAACATACTTATTGGATGCACAAGATTGGTTAAAAACCCTAATTGGATGAGAATAAGCCTAGGAAGGAAGAAAATGATCTAAATGTTCAACCAATGACACAAACGTACTTATTGGATGCACAAGATTGGTTAAAAACCCTAATTGGATGAATATAACCCTAGGGAGGACGAAAATGACCTAAATGTTCAACCAATGACACAAAATCACTTATTGAATGCACAAGATTGGTTAAAAACCCTAATTAGATGAGAATAACCCTTCAGAGGACGAAAATGACCTAAATGTTCAACCAATGACACAAAATCACTTATTGAAAGCACAAGATTGGTTAAAAACCCTAATTGGATGAGAATAAGGATAGGGAGGACGAAAATGACCTAAATGTTCAACCAATGACACAAAATTAGTTATTGAATGCACAAGATTGGTTAAAAATCCTAATTGGATGAGAATAAGCCTAGGAAAGTCGAAAATGACCTAAATGTTCAACCAATGAAACCAACGTACTTATTGGATGCATAAGATTGGTTAAAAACCCTAATTGGATTAGAATAACTCTACGGAGGACGAAAATGACCTAAATGTTCAACCAATGACACAAATGTACTTATTGGATGCACAACATTGGTTAAAAACCCTAATTGGATGAGAATAAGGCTAGGGAGGACGAAAATGACCTAAATGTTCAACCAATGACACAAAATCACTTATTGGATGCACAAGATTGGTTAAATACCCTAATTGGATGAGAATAACCCTAGGGAGGACGAAAATGACATATATGTTCAACCAATGACACAAAATCACTTATTGAATGCACAAGATTGGTTATAAACCCTAATTGGATGAGAATAAGGCTAGGGAGGACGAAAATGACCTAAATGTTCGACCAATGACACAAACGTATTTATTGGATGCACATGATTGGTTAAAAACCCTAATTGGATCAGAATTAGCCTAGGAAGGTTGAAAATGATCTAAATGTTCAACCAATGACACAAACGTAGTTATTGGATGCACAAGATTGGTTAAACACCCTAATTGGATGAGAATAACCCTAGGGAGGACGAAAATGTCCTAAATGTTCAACCAATGACACAAAATCACTTACTGGATGCACAAGATTGGTTAAAAACCCTAATTGGATGAGAATAAGCCTAGAGAGGATGAAAATGACCTAAACGTTCAACCAATGACACAAACGTACTTATTGGATGCACAAGATTGGATAAAAACCCTAATTGGATGAGAATAAGGCTAGGGAGGACGAAAATGACCTAAATGTTCGACCAATGACACAAACGTATTTATTGGATGCACATGATTGGTTAAAAACCCTAATTGGATGAGAATTAGCCTAGGAAGAATGAAAATGACCTAAATGTTCAACTAATGACACAAACGTAGTTATTGGATGCACAAGATTGGTTAAACACCCTAATTGGATGAGAATAACCCTAGGGAGGACGAAAATGACCTAAATGTTCAACCAATGACACAAAATCACTTACTGGATGCACAAGATTGGTTAAAAACCCTAATTGGATGAGAATAAGCCTAGAGAGGATGAAAATGACCTAAACGTTCAACCAATGACACAAACGTACTTATTGGATGCACAAGATTGGATAAAAACCCTAATTGGATGAGAATAAGGCTAGGGAGGACGAAAATGACCTAAATGTTCGACCAATGACACAAACGTATTTATTGGATGCACATGATTGGTTAAAAACCCTAATTGGATGAGAATTAGCCTAGGAAGGTTGAAAATGACCTAAATGTTCAACCAATGACACAAACGTAGTTATTGGATGCACAAGATTGGTTAAACGCCCTAATTGGATGAGAATAACCCTAGGGAGGACGAAAATTACCTAAATGTTCAACCAATGATACAAAATCACTTATTGAATGCACAAGATTGGTTAAAAACCCTAATTAGATGAGAATAACCCTACAGAGGACGAAAATGACCTAAATGTTCATCCAATGACACAAAATCACTTATTGAAAGAACAAGATTGGTTAAAAACCCTAATTGGATGAGAATAAGGCTAGGGAGGACGAAAATGACCTAAATGTTCAACCAATGACACAAAATCAGTTATTGAATGCACAAGATTGGTTAAAAATCCTAATTAGATGAGAATAACCCTACAGAGGACGAAAATGACCTAAATGTTCAACCAATGACACAAAATCACTTATTGAAAGAACAAGATTGGTTAAAAACCCTAATTGGATGAGAATAAGGCTAGGGAGGACGAAAATGACCTAAATGTTCAACCAATGACACAAAATCAGTTATTGAATGCACAAGATTGGTTAAAAATCCTAATTGGATGAGAATAAGCCTAGGAAAGTCGAAAATGACCTAGATGTTCAATCAATGACACAAACGTACTTATTGGATGCACAAGATTGGTTAAAAACCCTAATTGGATGAGAATAACTCTCCGGAGGACGAAAATGACCTAAAGGTTCAATCAATGACATAAAATCACTTATTGGATGCACAAGATTGGCTAAATACCCTAATTGGATGAGAATAAGGCTAGGGAGGACGAAAATGACCTAAATGTTCGACCAATGACACAAACGTATTTATTGGATGCACATGATTGGTTAAAAACCCTAATTGGATGAGAATTAGCCTAGGAAGAATGAAAATGACCTAAATGTTCAACTAATGACACAAACGTAGTTATTGGATGCACAAGAATGGTTAAACACCCTAATTGGATGAGAATAACCCTAGGGTGGACGAAAATGACCTAAATGTTCAACCAATGACACAAAATCACTTATTGGATGCACAAGAATGGTTAAAAACCCTAATTGGATGATAATAAGGCTAGGGAGGACGAAAATGACCTAAATGTTCAACCAAAGACACAAACATACTTATTGGATGCACAAGATTGGTTAAAAACCCTAATTCGATGAGAATAAGCCTAGGAAGGAAGAAAATGATCTAAATGTTCAACCAATGACACAAACGTACTTATTGGATACACAAGATTGGTTAAAAACCCTAATTCGATGAGAATAAGGCTAGGGAGGACAAAAATGACCTAAATGTTCAACCAATGACACAAACGTACTTATTGGATGCACAAGATTGGTTAAAAACCCTTATTGGATGAGAATAAGCATAGGAAGGACGAAAATGACCTAAATGTTCAACCAATGACACAAACGTACTTATTGGATGCACAAGATTGGTTAAAAACCCTAATTGGATGAGAATAATCCTAGGAAGGACGAAAATGACCTAAATGTTCAACCAATGACACAAACGTACTTATTGGATGCACAAGATTGGTTAAAAACCCTAATTGGATGAGAATAACCCTAGGGAGGACGAAAATTACCTAAATGTTCAACCAATGACACAAAATCACTTATTGGATGCACAAGATTGGTTAAAAACCTTAATTGGATGAGAATAAGCATAGGAAGGACGAAAATGACGTAAATGTTCAACCAATGACACAAAATCACTTATTGAATGCACAAGATTGGTTAAAAACCCTAATTGGATGAGAATAAGGCTAGGGAGGACAAAAATGACCTAAATGTTCGACCAATGACACAAACGTACTTATTGGATGCACAAGATTGGTTAAAAACCCTAATTGGATGAGAATAAGGCTAGGGAGGACGAAAATGACCTAAATGTTCGACCAATGACACAAACGTATTTATTGGATGCACATGATTGGTTAAAAACCCTAATTGGATCAGAATTAGCCTAGGAAGGTTGAAAATGACCTAAATGTTCAACCAATGACACAAACGTAGTTATTGGATGCACAAAATTGGTTAAACACCCTAATTGGATGAGAATAACCCTAGGGAGGACGAAAATGACCTAAATGTTCAACCAATGACACAAAATCACTTACTGGATGCACAAGATTGGTTAAAAACCCTAATTGGATGAGAATAAGCCTAGAGAGGATGAAAATGACCTAAACGTTCAACCAATGACACAAACGTACTTATTGGATGCACAAGATTGGATAAAAACCCTAATTGGATGAGAATAAGGCTAGGGAGGACGAAAATGACCTAAATGTTCGACCAATGACACAAACGTATTTATTGGATGCACATGATTGGTTAAAAACCCTAATTGGATGAGAATTAGCCTAGGAAGAATGAAAATGACCTAAATGTTCAACTAATGACACAAACGTAGCTATTGGATGCACAAGATTGGTTAAACACCCTAATTGGATGAGAATAACCCTAGGGTGGACGAAAATGACCTAAATGTTCAACCAATGACACAAAATCACTTATTGGATGCACAAGAATGGTTAAAAACCCTAATTGGATGATAATAAGGCTAGGGAGGACGAAAATGACCTAAATGTTCAACCAAAGACACAAACATACTTATTGGATGCACAAGATTGGTTAAAAACCCTAATTGGATGAGAATAAGCCTAGGAAGGAAGAAAATGATCTAAATGTTCAACCAATGACACAAACGTACTTATTGGATGCACAAGATTGGTTAAAAACCCTAATTGGATGAATATAACCCTAGGGAGGACGAAAATGACCTAAAGGTTCAACCAATGACATAAAATCACTTATTGGATGCACAAGATTGGCTAAATACCCTAATTGGATAAGAATAAGGCTAGGGAGGACGAAAATGACCTAAATGTTCGACCAATGACACAAACGTATTTATTGGATGCACATGATTGGTTAAAAACCCTAATTGGATGAGAATTAGCCTAGGAAGAATGAAAATGACCTAAATGTTCAACTAATGACACAAACGTAGTTATTGGATGCACAAGAATGGTTAAACACCCTAATTGGATGAGAATAACCCTAGGGTGGACGAAAATGACCTAAATGTTCAACCAATGACACAAAATCACTTATTGGATGCACAAGAATGGTTAAAAACCCTAATTGGATGATAATAAGGCTAGGGAGGACGAAAATGACCTAAATGTTCAACCAAAGACACAAACATACTTATTGGATGCACAAGATTGGTTAAAAACCCTAATTCGATGAGAATAAGCCTAGGAAGGAAGAAAATGATCTAAATGTTCAACCAATGACACAAACGTACTTATTGGATACACAAGATTGGTTAAAAACCCTAATTCGATGAGAATAAGGCTAGGGAGGACAAAAATGACCTAAATGTTCAACCAATGACACAAACGTACTTATTGGATGCACAAGATTGGTTAAAAACCCTTATTGGATGAGAATAAGCATAGGAAGGACGAAAATGACCTAAATGTTCAACCAATGACACAAACGTACTTATTGGATGCACAAGATTGGTTAAAAACCCTAATTGGATGAGAATAATCCTAGGAAGGACGAAAATGACCTAAATGTTCAACCAATGACACAAACGTACTTATTGGATGCACAAGATTGGTTAAAAACCCTAATTGGATGAGAATAACCCTAGGGAGGACGAAAATTACCTAAATGTTCAACCAATGACACAAAATCACTTATTGGATGCACAAGATTGGTTAAAAACCTTAATTGGATGAGAATAAGCATAGGAAGGACGAAAATGACGTAAATGTTCAACCAATGACACAAAATCACTTATTGAATGCACAAGATTGGTTAAAAACCCTAATTGGATGAGAATAAGGCTAGGGAGGACAAAAATGACCTAAATGTTCGACCAATGACACAAACGTACTTATTGGATGCACAAGATTGGTTAAAAACCCTAATTGGATGAGAATAAGGCTAGGGAGGACGAAAATGACCTAAATGTTCGACCAATGACACAAACGTATTTATTGGATGCACATGATTGGTTAAAAACCCTAATTGGATGAGAATGAGCCTAGGAAGGTTGAAAATGACCTAAATGTTCAACCAATGACACAAACGTAGTTATTGGATGCACAAGATTGGTTAAACGCCCTAATTGGATGAGAATAACCCTAGGGAGGACGAAAATTACCTAAATGTTCAACCAATGATACAAAATCACTTATTGAATGCACAAGATTGGTTAAAAACCCTAATTAGATGAGAATAACCCTACAGAGGACGAAAATGACCTAAATGTTCATCCAATGACACAAAATCACTTATTGAAAGAACAAGATTGGTTAAAAACCCTAATTGGATGAGAATAAGGCTAGGGAGGACGAAAATGACCTAAATGTTCAACCAATGACACAAAATCAGTTATTGAATGCACAAGATTGGTTAAAAATCCTAATTAGATGAGAATAACCCTACAGAGGACGAAAATGACCTAAATGTTCAACCAATGACACAAAATCACTTATTGAAAGAACAAGATTGGTTAAAAACCCTAATTGGATGAGAATAAGGCTAGGGAGGACGAAAATGACCTAAATGTTCAACCAATGACACAAAATCAGTTATTGAATGCACAAGATTGGTTAAAAATCCTAATTGGATGAGAATAAGCCTAGGAAAGTCGAAAATGACCTAGATGTTCAATCAATGACACAAACGTACTTATTGGATGCACAAGATTGGTTAAAAACCCTAATTGGATGAGAATAACTCTCCGGAGGACGAAAATGACCTAAAGGTTCAACCAATGACATAAAATCACTTATTGGATGCACAAGATTGGCTAAATACCCTAATTGGATGAGAATAAGGCTAGGGAGGACGAAAATGACCTAAATGTTCGACCAATGACACAAACGTATTTATTGGATGCACATGATTGGTTAAAAACCCTAATTGGATGAGAATTAGCCTAGGAAGAATGAAAATGACCTAAATGTTCAACTAATGACACAAACGTAGTTATTGGATGCACAAGAATGGTTAAACACCCTAATTGGATGAGAATAACCCTAGGGTGGACGAAAATGACCTAAATGTTCAACCAATGACACAATCACTTATTGGATGCACAAGAATGGTTAAAAACCCTAATTGGATGATAATAAGGCTAGGGAGGACGAAAATGACCTAAATGTTCAACCAAAGACACAAACATACTTATTGGATGCACAAGATTGGTTAAAAACCCTAATTGGATGAGAATAAGCCTAGGAAGGAAGAAAATGATCTAAATGTTCAACCAATGACACAAACGTACTTATTGGATGCACAAGATTGGTTAAAAACCCTAATTGGATGAATATAACCCTAGGGAGGACGAAAATGACCTAAATGTTCAACCAATGACACAAAATCACTTATTGAATGCACAAGATTGGTTAAAAACCCTAATTAGATGAGAATAACCCTTCAGAGGACGAAAATGACCTAAATGTTCAACCAATGACACAAAATCACTTATTGAAAGCACAAGATTGGTTAAAAACCCTAATTGGATCAGAATAAGGCTAGGGAGGACGAAAATGACCTAAATGTTCAACCAATGACACAAAATTAGTTATTGAATGCACAAGATTGGTTAAAAATCCTAATTGGATGAGAATAAGCCTAGGAAAGTCGAAAATGACCTAAATGTTCAACCAATGAAACCAACGTACTTATTGGATGCATAAGATTGGTTAAAAACCCTAATTGGATTAGAATAACTCTACGGAGGACGAAAATGACCTAAATGTTCAACCAATGACACAAATGTACTTATTGGATGCACAACATTGGTTAAAAACCCTAATTGGATGAGAATAAGGCTAGGGAGGACGAAAATGACCTAAATGTTCAACCAATGACACAAAATCACTTATTGGATGCACAAGATTGGTTAAATACCCTAATTGGATGAGAATAACCCTAGGGAGGACGAAAATGACATATATGTTCAACCAATGACACAAAATCACTTATTGAATGCACAAGATTGGTTATAAACCCTAATTGGATGAGAATAAGCCTAGGAAGGTCGAAAATGACCTAAATGTTCAACCAATGACACAAACGTACTTATTGGATGCACAAGATTGGTTAAAAACCCTAATTGGATGAGAATAAGCATAGGAAGGACGAAAATGACCTAAATGTTCAACCAATGACACAAACGTACTTATTGGATGCACAAGATTGGTTAAAAACCCTAATTGGATGAGAATAAGCATAGGAAGGACGAAAATGACGTAAATGTTCAACCAATGACACAAAATCACTTATTGAATGCACAAGATTGGTTAAAAACCCTAATTGGATGAGAATAAGGCTAGGAGGACGAAAATGACCTAAATGTTCGACCAATGACACAAACGTACTTATTGGATGCACAAGATTGGTTAAAAACCCTAATTGGATGAGAATAAGGCTAGGGAGGACGAAAATGACCTAAATGTTCGACCAATGACACAAACGTATTTATTGGATGCACATGATTGGTTAAAAACCCTAATTGGATGAGAATTAGCCTAGGAAGGTTGAAAATGACCTAAATGTTCAACCAATGACACAAACGTAGTTATTGGATGCACAAGATTGGTTAAACGCCCTAATTGGATGAGAATAACCCTAGGGAGGACGAAAATTACCTAAATGTTCAACCAATGATACAAAATCACTTATTGAATGCACAAGATTGGTTAAAAACCCTAATTAGATGAGAATAACCCTACAGAGGACGAAAATGACCTAAATGTTCAACCAATGACACAAAATCAGTTATTGAAAGAACAAGATTGGTTAAAAACCCTAATTGGATGAGAATAAGGCTAGGGAGGACGAAAATGACCTAAATGTTCAACCAATGACACAAAATCAGTTATTGAATGCACAAGATTGGTTAAAAATCCTAATTAGATGAGAATAACCCTACAGAGGACGAAAATGACCTAAATGTTCAACCAATGACACAAAATCACTTATTGAAAGAACAAGATTGGTTAAAAACCCTAATTGGATGAGAATAAGGCTAGGGAGGACGAAAATGACCTAAATGTTCAACCAATGACACAAAATCAGTTATTGAATGCACAAGATTGGTTAAAAATCCTAATTGGATGAGAATAAGCCTAGGAAAGTCGAAAATGACCTAGATGTTCAATCAATGACACAAACGTACTTATTGGATGCACAAGATTGGTTAAAAACCCTAATTGGATGAGAACAACTCTCCGGAGGACGAAAATGACCTAAAGGTTCAACCAATGACATAAAATCACTTATTGGATGCACAAGATTGGCTAAATACCCTAATTGGATGAGAATAAGGCTAGGGAGGACGAAAATGACCTATGTGTTCAACCAATGACACAAACGTACTTATTGGATGAACAAGATTGGTTAAAAACCCTAATTGGATGAGAATAACCCTACGGAGGACGAAAATGACCTAAATGTTCGACCAATGACACACAATCACTTATTGAATGCACAAGATTGGTTAAAAACCCTAATTGGATGAGAATAAGCCTAGGAAAGTCAAAAATGACCTAAATGTTCAACCAATGACACAAACGTATTATTGGATGCACAAGATTGGTTAAAAACCCTAATTGGATGAGAATAAGCCTAGGAAGGACGAAGATGACCTAAATGTTCAACCAATGAGACAAACGTACTTATTGGATGCACAAGATTGGTTAAAAACCCTAATTGGATGATGATAACCCTAGGGAGGACGAAAATGACATAAATGTTCAACCAATGACACAAAAGTACTTATTGGATGCACAAGATTGGTTAAAAACCCTAATTGGATGAGAATAAGGCTAGGGAGGACGAAAATGACCTAAATGTTCAACCAATGACACAAAATCACTTCTTGGATGCACAAGATTGGTTAAATACCCTAATTGGATGAGAATAAGGCTAGGGAGGATGAAAATGACCTAAATGTTCAACCAATGACACCAAATCAATTATTGGATGCACAAGATTGGTTAAAAACCCTAATTGGATGAGAATAAGCCTAGGAAGGATGAAAATGACTTAAATGTTCAACCAATGAGACAAACGTATTTATTGGATGCACAAGATTGGTTAAAAACCCTAATTGGATGAGAATAACCCTAGGGAGGACGAAAATGACCTAAATGTTCAACCAATGACACAAAATCACTTATTGCATGCACAAGATTGGTTAAAAACCCTAAATGGATGAGAATAAGCCTAGGGAGGACGAAAATGACCTAAATGTTCAACCAATGACACAAACGTACTTATTGGATGCACAAGATTGGTTAAAAACCCTAATTGGATGAGAATAAACCTAGGGAGGATGAAAATGACCTAAATGTTCAACCAATGACACAAAATCACTTATTGGATGCACAACATTGGTTAAAAAACCTAATTGCATGAGAAGAAGCCTAGGAAGGACGAAAATGACCTAAATGTTCAACCAATGACACAAACTTACTTATTGGATGCACAAGATTGGTTAAAAACCCTAATTGGATGAGAATAACCCTAGGGAGAAGGAAAATGACCTAAATGTTCAACAAATGACACAAAATCATTTATTGAATGCACAAGATTAGTTAAAAAACCTAATTGGATGAGAATAAGGCTAGGGAGGACGAAAATGACCTAAATGTTCAACCAATGACACAAAATCACTTATTGGCTGCACAAGATTGGTTAAAAACCCTAATTGGATGAGAATAAGGCTAGGGAGGACGAAAATGACCTAAATGTTCGACCAATGACACAAACGTACTTATTGGATGCACAAGATTGGTTAAA
Source organism: Cicer chorassanicum (assembly GCA_037974735.1). Lineage (NCBI taxonomy): Eukaryota > Viridiplantae > Streptophyta > Magnoliopsida > Fabales > Fabaceae > Cicer > Cicer chorassanicum. Next base: position 381,435 of record JBBPBP010000172.1, read on the forward strand.
AACCCTAATTGGATGAGAATAAGCCTAGGAAGGACGAAAATGACCTAAATGTTCAACCAATGACACAAACGTACTTATTGGATGCACAAGATTGGTTAAAAACCCTAATTGGATGAGAATAAGGCTAGGGAGGACGAAAATGACCTAAATGTTCAACCAATGACACAAACGTAGTTATTGGATGCACAAGATTGGTTAAAAACCCTAATTGGATGAGAATTAGCCTAGGAAGGACGAAAATAACCTAAATGTTCAACCAATGACACAAACGTACTTATTGGATGCACAAGATTGGTTAAAAACCCTAATTGGATGAGAATAAGCATAGGAAGGACGAAAATGACCTAAATGTTCAACCAATGACACAAACGTACTTATTGGATGCACAAGATTGGTTAAAAACCCTAATTGGATGAGAATAAGCCTAGGAAGGACGAAAATGACCTAAATGTTCAACCAATGACACAAACGTACTTATTGGATGCACAAGATTGGTTAAAAACCCTAATTGGATGAGAATAACCCTAGGGAGGACGAAAATTACCTAAATGTTTAACCAATGACACAAAATCACTTATTGGATGCACAAGATTGGTTAAAAACCTTAATTGGATGAGAATAAGCATAGGAAGGACGAAAATGACGTAAATGTTCAACCAATGACACAAAATCACTTATTGAATGCACAAGATTGGTTAAAAACCCTAATTGGATGAGAATAAGCCTAGAGAGGATGAAAATGACCTAAACGTTCAACCAATGACACAAACGTACTTATTGGATACACAAGATTGGTTAAAAACCCTAATTGGATGAGAATAAGGCTAGGGAGGACGAAAATGACCTAAATGTTCGACCAATGACACAAACGTATTTATTGGATGCACATGATTGGTTAAAAACCCTAATTGGATGAGAATTAGCCTAGGAAGGTTGAAAATGACCTAAATGTTCAACCAATGACACAAACGTAGTTATTGGATGCACAAGATTGGTTAAACGCCCTAATTGGATGAGAATAACCCTAGGGAGGACGAAAATTACCTAAATGTTCAACCAATGATACAAAATCACTTATTGAATGCACAAGATTGGTTAAAAACCCTAATTAGATGAGAATAACCCTACAGAGGACGAAAATGACCTAAATGTTCATCCAATGACACAAAATCACTTATTGAAAGAACAAGATTGGTTAAAAACCCTAATTGGATGAGAATAAGGCTAGGGAGGACGAAAATGACCTAAATGTTCAACCAATGACACAAAATCAGTTATTGAATGCACAAGATTGGTTAAAAATCCTAATTAGATGAGAATAACCCTACAGAGGACGAAAATGACCTAAATGTTCAACCAATGACACAAAATCACTTATTGAAAGAACAAGATTGGTTAAAAACCCTAATTGGATGAGAATAAGGCTAGGGAGGACGAAAATGACCTAAATGTTCAACCAATGACACAAAATCAGTTATTGAATGCACAAGATTGGTTAAAAATCCTAATTGGATGAGAATAAGCCTAGGAAAGTCGAAAATGACCTAGATGTTCAATCAATGACACAAACGTACTTATTGGATGCACAAGATTGGTTAAAAACCCTAATTGGATGAGAATAACTCTCCGGAGGACGAAAATGACCTAAAGGTTCAACCAATGACATAAAATCACTTATTGGATGCACAAGATTGGCTAAATACCCTAATTGGATGAGAATAAGGCTAGGGAGGACGAAAATGACCTAAATGTTCGACCAATGACACAAACGTATTTATTGGATGCACATGATTGGTTAAAAACCCTAATTGGATGAGAATTAGCCTAGGAAGAATGAAAATGACCTAAATGTTCAACTAATGACACAAACGTAGTTATTGGATGCACAAGAATGGTTAAACACCCTAATTGGATGAGAATAACCCTAGGGTGGACGAAAATGACCTAAATGTTCAACCAATGACACAATCACTTATTGGATGCACAAGAATGGTTAAAAACCCTAATTGGATGATAATAAGGCTAGGGAGGACGAAAATGACCTAAATGTTCAACCAAAGACACAAACATACTTATTGGATGCACAAGATTGGTTAAAAACCCTAATTGGATGAGAATAAGCCTAGGAAGGAAGAAAATGATCTAAATGTTCAACCAATGACACAAACGTACTTATTGGATGCACAAGATTGGTTAAAAACCCTAATTGGATGAATATAACCCTAGGGAGGACGAAAATGACCTAAATGTTCAACCAATGACACAAAATCACTTATTGAATGCACAAGATTGGTTAAAAACCCTAATTAGATGAGAATAACCCTTCAGAGGACGAAAATGACCTAAATGTTCAACCAATGACACAAAATCACTTATTGAAAGCACAAGATTGGTTAAAAACCCTAATTGGATGAGAATAAGGATAGGGAGGACGAAAATGACCTAAATGTTCAACCAATGACACAAAATTAGTTATTGAATGCACAAGATTGGTTAAAAATCCTAATTGGATGAGAATAAGCCTAGGAAAGTCGAAAATGACCTAAATGTTCAACCAATGAAACCAACGTACTTATTGGATGCATAAGATTGGTTAAAAACCCTAATTGGATTAGAATAACTCTACGGAGGACGAAAATGACCTAAATGTTCAACCAATGACACAAATGTACTTATTGGATGCACAACATTGGTTAAAAACCCTAATTGGATGAGAATAAGGCTAGGGAGGACGAAAATGACCTAAATGTTCAACCAATGACACAAAATCACTTATTGAATGCACAAGATTGGTTATAAACCCTAATTGGATGAGAATAAGCCTAGGAAGGTCGAAAATGACCTAAATGTTCAACCAATGACACAAACGTACTTATTGGATGAACAAGATTGGTTAAAAACCCTAATTGGATGAGAATAACCCTACGGAGGACGAAAATGACCTAAATGTTCAACCAATGACACACAATCACTTATTGAATGCACAAGATTGGTTAAAAACCCTAATTGGATGAGAATAAGCCTAGGAAGGACGAAGATGACCTAAATGTTCAACCAATGAGACAAACGTACTTATTGGATGCACAAGATTGGTTAAAAACCCTAATTGGACGAGGATAACCCTAGGGAGGACGAAAATGACCTAAATGTTCAACCAATGACACAAATGTACTTATTGGATGCACAAGATTGGTTAAAAACCCTAATTGGATGTGAATAAGGCTAGGGAGGACGAAAATGACCTAAATATTCAACCAATGACACAAAATCACTTATTGGATGCACAAGATTGGTTAAATACCCTAATTGGATGAGAGTAACCCTAGGGAGGACGAAAATGACATAAATGTTAAACCAATGACACAAAATCACTTGTTGAATGCACAAGATTGGTTAAAAACCCTAATTGGATTAGAATAAGACTAGGAAGGTCAAAAATGACCTAAATGTTCAACCAATGACACAAACGTACTTATTGGATGCACAAGATTGGTTAAAAACCCTAGTTAGATGAGAATAACTCTACAGAGGACGAAAATGACCTAAATGTTCAACCAATGACACAAATGTACTTATTGGATGCACAACATTGGTTAAAAACCCTAATTGGATGAGAATAACCCTAGGGAGGACGAAAATGACCTAAATGTTCAACCAATGACACAAAGTCACTTATTGGATGCACAAGATTGGTTAAAAACCCTAATTGGATGAGAATAAGGCTAGGGAGGACGAAAATGACCTAAATGTTCAACCAATGACACAAACGTACTTATTGGATGCACAAGATTGGTTAAAAACCCTAATTGGATGAGAAT
>JBBPBP010000172.1:386221-405847 GCA_037974735.1 Cicer chorassanicum
AACATTTAGGTCATTTTCGTCCTCCCTAGGGTTATTCTCATCCAATTAGGATTTTTAACCAGTGTTGTGCATCCAATAACTACGTTTTTGTCATTGGTTGAACATTTAGGTTATTTTCGTCCTTCCTAGGCTAATTCTCATCCAATAAGGGTTTTTAACCAATCTTGTGCATCCAATAAGTACGTTTGTGTCATTGGTCGAACATTTAGGTCATTTTCGTCCTCCCTAGCCTTATTCTCATCCAATTAGGGTTTTTAACCAATCTTGTGCAGCCAATAAGTGATTTTGTGTCATTGGTTGAACATTTAGGTCATTTTCGTCCTCCCTAGCCTTATTCTTATCCAATTAGGTTTTTTAACAAATCTTGTGCATTCAATAAGTGATTTTGTGTCATTGGCTGAACATTTACGTCATTTTCGTCCTCCCTAGGTTTATTTTCATCCAATTAGGGTTTTTAACCAATCTTGTGCATCCAATAAGTAAAATTGTGTCATTGGTTGAACATTTAGGTCATTTTCGTCCTTCCTATGCTTATTCTCATCCAATTAGGGTTTTTAACCAATCTTGTGCATCCAATAAGTGATTTTGTGTCATTGGTTGAACATTTAGGTCATTTTCGTCCTCCCTAGCCTTATTCTCATCCAATTAGGGTTTTTAACCAATCTTGTGCATTCAATAAGTGATTCTGTGTCATTGGTTGAACATTTTGGTCATTTTCGTCCTTCCTATGATTATTCTCATCTAGTTAGGATTTTTAACCAACCTTGTGCATCCAATAATTAATTTTGTGTCATTAGTTGAACATTTAGGTCATTTTCGTCCTTCCTAGCCTTATTCTCATCCAATTAGGGTTTTTAACCAATCTTGTGCATTCAATAAGTGATTCTGTGTCATTGGTTGAACATTTTGGTCATTTTCGTCCTCCGTAGGGTTATTCTCATCCAATTAGGGTTTTTAACCAATCTTGTGCATCCAATAAGTACGTTTGTGTCATTGGTTGAACATTTAGGTCATTTTCGTCCTTCCTAGGCTTATTCTCATCCAATTAGGGTTTTTAACCAATCTTGTGCATTCAATAAGTGATTTTGTGTCATTGGTTGAACATTTAGGTCATTTTCGTCCTCCCTAGGGTTATTCTCATCCAATTAGGGTTTTTAACCAATCTTGTGCATCCAATAAGTACGTTTGTGTCATTGGTTGAACATTTAGGTCATTTTTGTCCTTCCTAGGCTTATTCTCATCCAATAAGGGTTTTTAACCAATCTTGTGCACCCAATAAGTGATTTTGTGTCATTGGTTGAACATTTAGGTCATTTTCGTCCTCCCTAGCCTTATTCTCATCCAATTAGGTTTTTTAACCAATCTTGTGCATTCAATAACTGATTTTGTGTCATTGGCTGAACATTTACGTCATTTTCGTCCTCCCAAGGGTTATTCTCATCCAATTAGGGTTTTTAGCCAATCTTGTGCATCCAATAAGTACGTTTGTGTCATTGGTTGAACATTTAGGTCATTTTCGTCCTCCCTAGCCTTATTCTCATCCAATTAGGTTTTTTAACCAATCTTATGCATTCAATAAGTGATTTTGTGTCATTGGCTGAACATTTACGTCATTTTCTTCCTCCCTAGGGTTATTCTCATCCAATTAGGGTTTTTAACCAATCTTGTGCATCCAATAAGTAAGTTTGCGTCATTGGTTGAACATTTAGGTCATTTTCGTCCTCCCTAGCCTTATTCTCATCCAATTAGGGTTTTTAACCAATCTTGTGCATCCAATAAGTGACTTTGTGTCATTGGTTGAACATTTAGGTCATTTTCGTCCTCCCTAGCCTTATTCTCATCCAATTAGGGTTTTTAACCAATCTTGTGCATCCAATAAGTACATTTGTGTCATTGGTTGAACATTTAGGTCATTTTCGTCCTCTGTAGAGTTATTCTCATCCAATTAGGGTTTTTAACCAATCTTGTGCATCCAATAAGTACGTTTGTGTCATTGGTTGAACATTTAGGTCATTTTCGTCCTTCCTATGCTTATTCTCATCCAATTAGGGTTTTTAACCAATCTTGTGCATCCAATAAGTACGTTTGTGTCATTAGTTGAACATTTAGGTCATTTTCGTCCTTCCTATGCTTATTCTCATCCAATAAGGGTTTTTAACCAATCTTTTGCATCCAATAAGTACGTTTGTGTCATTGGTTGAACATTTAGGTCATTTTCGTCTTCCCTAGCCTTATTCTCATCCAATTAGGGTTTTTAACCAATCTTGTGCATCCAATAAGTACGTTTGTGTCATTGGTTGAACATTTAGGTCATTTTCGTCCTTCCTAGGCTTATTCTCATCCAATTAGGGTTTTTAACCAATCTTGTGCATCCAATAAGTACGTTTGTGTCATTGGTTGAACATTTAGGTCATTTTCGTCCTTCCTATGCTTATTCTCATCCAATTAGGGTTTTTAACCAATCTTGTGCATCCAATAAGTACGTTTGTGTCATTGGTTGAACATTTATGTCATTTTCGTCCTCCCTAGCCTTATTCTCATCCAATTAGGGTTTTTAACCAATCTTGTGCATCCAATAAGTACGTTTGTGTCATTGGTTTAACATTTAGGTTATTTTCGTTCTTCCTAGGCTTATTCTCATCCAATTATTGTTTTTAACCAATCTTGTGCATCCAATAAGTACGTTTGTGTCATTGGTTGAACATTTAGGTCATTTTCGTCCTTCCTAGGCTTATTCTCATCCAATTAGGGTTTTTAACCAATCTTGTGCATCCAATAAGTACGTTTGTGTCGTTGGTTGAACATTTAGGTCATTTTCGTCCTTCCTATGCTTATTCTCATCCAATTAGGGTTTTTAACCAATCTTGTGCATCCAATAAGTATGTTTGTGTCATTTGTTGAACATTTAGGTCATTTTCGTCCTTCCTAGGCTTATTCCCATCCAATTAGGGTTTTTAACCAATCTTATGCATCCAATAACTACGTTTGTGTCATTGGTTGAACATTTAGGTTATTTTCGTCCTTCCTAGGCTAATTCTCATCCAATAAGGGTTTTTAACCAATCTTGTGCATCCAATAAGTGATTTTGTGTCATTGGTTGAACATTTAGGTCATTTTCTTCCTCCCTAGCCTTATTCTCATCCAATTAGGTTTTTTAACCAATCTTGTGCATTGAATAACTGATTTTGTGTCATTGGCTGAACATTTACGTCATTTTCGTCCTCCCTAGGGTTATTCTCATCCAATTAGGGTTTTTAACCAATCTTGTGCATCCAATAAGTAAATTTGTGTCATTGGTTGAACATTTAGGTCATTTTCGTCCTCCCTAGGGTTATTCTCATCCAATTAGGGTTTTTAACCAATCTTCTGCATCCATTAAGTACATTTGTGTCATTTGTTGAACATTTAGGTCATTTTCGTCCTTCCTAGGCTTATTCTCATCCAATTAAGGTTTTTAACCAATCTTGTGCATCCAATAAGTACGTTTGTGTCATTGGTTGAACATTTAGGTCATTTTCGTCCTTCCTAGGCTTATTCTCATCCAATTAGGGTTTTTAACCAATCTTGTGCATCCAATAAGTACGTTTGTGTCGTTGGTTGAACATTTAGGTCATTTTCGTCCTTCCTATGCTTATTCACATCCAATTAGGGTTTTTAACCAATCTTGTGCATCCAATAAGTACGTTTGTGTCATTGGTTGAACATTTATGTCATTTTCGTCCTCCCTAGCCTTATTCTCATCCAATTAGGGTTTTTAACCAATCTTGTGCATCCAATAAGTACGTTTGTGTCATTGGTTTAACATTTAGGTTATTTTCGTTCTTCCTAGGCTTATTCTCATCCAATTATTGTTTTTAACCAATCTTGTGCATCCAATAAGTACGTTTGTGTCATTGGTTGAACATTTAGGTCATTTTCGTCCTCCCTAGCCTTATTCTCATCCAATTAGGGTTTTTAACCAATCTTGTGCATCCAATAAGTGACTTTGTGTCATTGGTTGAACATTTAGGTCATTTTAGTCCTCCCTAGGGTTATTCTCTTCCAATTAGGGTTTTTAACCAATCTAGTGCATCCAATAAGTATGTTTGTGTCATTTGTTGAACATTTAGGTCATTTTCGTCCTTCCTAGGCTTATTCTCATCCAATTAGGGTTTTTAACCAATCTTATGCATCCAATAACTACGTTTGTGTCATTGGTTGAACATTTAGGTTATTTTCGTCCTTCCTAGGCTAATTCTCATCCAATAAGGGTTTTTAACCAATCTTGTGCATCCAATAAGTGATTTTGTGTCATTGGTTGAACATTTAGGTCATTTTCTTCCTCCCTAGCCTTATTCTCATCCAATTAGGTTTTTTAACCAATCTTGTGCATTGAATAACTGATTTTGTGTCATTGGCTGAACATTTACGTCATTTTCGTCCTCCCTAGGGTTATTCTCATCCAATTAGGGTTTTTAACCAATCTTGTGCATCCAATAAGTAAAATTGTGTCATTGGTTGAACATTTAGGTCATTTTCGTCCTCCCTAGGGTTATTCTCATCCAATTAGGGTTTTTAACCAATCTTGTGCATCCAATAAGTGACTTTGAGTCATTGGTTGAACATTTAGGTCATTTTCGTCCTCCCTAGGGTTATTCTCATCCAATTAGGGTTTTTAACCAATCTTCTGCATCCATTAAGTACATTTGTGTCATTTGTTGAACATTTAGGTCATTTTCGTCCTTCCTAGGCTTATTCTCATCCAATTAAGGTTTTTAACCAATCTTGTGCATCCAATAAGTACGTTTGTGTCATTGGTTGAACATTTAGGTCATTTTCGTCCTTCCTAGGCTTATTCTCATCCAATTAGGGTTTTTAACCAATCTTGTGCATCCAATAAGTACGTTTGTGTCATTGGTTGAACATTTATGTCATTTTCGTCCTCCCTAGCCTTATTCTCATCCAATTAGGGTTTTTAACCAATCTTGTGCATCCAATAAGTACGTTTGTGTCATTGGTTTAACATTTAGGTTATTTTCGTTCTTCCTAGGCTTATTCTCATCCAATTATTGTTTTTAACCAATCTTGTGCATCCAATAAGTACGTTTGTGTCATTGGTTGAACATTTAGGTCATTTTCGTCCTCCATAGCCTTATTTTTATCCAATTAGGGTTTTTAACCAATCTTGTGCATCCAATAAGTGACTTTGTGTCATTGGTTGAACATTTAGGTCATTTTCGTCCTCCCTAGGGTTATTCTCATCCAATTAGGGTTTTTAACCAATCTTGTGCATCCAATAAGTACGTTTGTGTCATTGGTTGAACATTTATGTCATTTTCGTCCTCCCTAGCCTTATTCTCATCCAATTAGGGTTTTTAACCAATCTTGTGCATCCAATAAGTACGTTTGTGTCATTGGTTTAACATTTAGGTTATTTTCGTTCTTCCTAGGCTTATTCTCATCCAATTATTGTTTTTAACCAATCTTGTGCATCCAATAAGTACGTTTGTGTCATTGGTTGAACATTTAGGTCATTTTCGTCCTCCCTAGCCTTATTCTCATCCAATTAGGGTTTTTAACCAATCTTGTGCATCCAATAAGTGACTTTGTGTCATTGGTTGAACATTTAGGTCATTTTAGTCCTCCCTAGGGTTATTCTCTTCCAATTAGGGTTTTTAACCAATCTAGTGCATCCAATAAGTATGTTTGTGTCATTTGTTGAACATTTAGGTCATTTTCGTCCTTCCTAGGCTTATTCTCATCCAATTAGGGTTTTTAACCAATCTTATGCATCCAATAACTACGTTTGTGTCATTGGTTGAACATTTAGGTTATTTTCGTCCTTCCTAGGCTAATTCTCATCCAATAAGGGTTTTTAACAAATCTTGTGCTTCCAATAAGTACGTTTGTGTCATTGGTCGAACATTTAGGTCAATTTCGTCCTCCCTAGCCTTATTCTCATCCAATTAGGGTTTTTAACCAATCTTGTGCACCCAATAAGTGATTTTGTGTCATTGGTTGAACATTTAGGTCATTTTCGTCCTCCCTAGCCTTATTCTCATCCAATTAGGTTTTTTAACCAATCTTGTGCATTCAATAACTAATTTTGTGTCATTGGCTGAACATTTACGTCATTTTCGTCCTCTCTAGGGTTATTCTCATCCAATTAGGGTTTTTAACCAATCTTGTGCATCCAATAAGTAAAATTGTGTCATTGGTTGAACATTTAGGTCATTTTCGTCCTTCCTATGCTTATTCTCATCCAATTACGGTTTTTAACCAATCTTGTGCATCCAATAAGTGATTTTGTGTCATTGGTTGAACATTTAGGTCATTTTCGTCCTCCCTAGGGTTATTCTCATCCAATTAGGGTTTTTAACCAATCTTGTGCATCCAATAAGTACGTTTGTGTCATTGGTTGATCATTTAGGTCATTTTCGTCCTTCCTAGGCTTATTCTCATCCAATTAGGGTTTTTACCCAATCTTGTGCATCCAATAAGTACGTTTGTGTCATTGGTTGAACATTTAGGTCATTTTCGTCCTCCCTAGCCTTATTCTCATCCAATTAGGGTTTTTAACCAATCTTGTGCATCCAATAAGTACGTTTGTGTCATTGGTTTAACATTTAGGTCATTTTTCGTTCTTCCTAGGCTTATTCTCATCGAATTATTGTTTTTAACCAATCTTGTGCATCCAATAAGTACGTTTGTGTCATTGGTTGAACATTTAGGTCATTTTCGTCCTTCCTATGCTTATTCTCATCCAATTAGGGTTTTTAACCAATCTTGTGCATCCAATAAGTACGTTTGTGTCATTGGTTGAACATTTAGGTCATTTTCGTCCTTCCTATGCTTATTCTCATCCAATAAGGGTTTTTAACCAATCTTTTGCATCCAATAAGTACGTTTGTGTCATTGGTTGAACATTTAGGTCATTTTCGTCTTCCCTAGCCTTATTCTCATCCAATTAGGGTTTTTAACCAATCTTGTGCATCCAATAAGTACGTTTGTGTCATTGGTTTAACATTTAGGTCATTTTTCGTTCTTCCTAGGCTTATTCTCATCCAATTATTGTTTTTAACCAATCTTGTGCATCCAATAAATACGTTTGTGTCATTGGTTGAACATTTAGGTCATTTTCGTCCTTCCTATGCTTATTCTCATCCAATTAGGGTTTTTAACCAATCTTGTGCATCCAATAAGTACGTTTGTGTCATTGGTGGAACATTTAGGTCATTTTCGTCCTCCCTAGCCTTATTCTCGTCCAATTAGGGTTTTTAACCAATCTTGTGCATCCAATAAGTACGTTTGTGTCATTGGTTTAACATTTAGGTTATTTTCGTTCTTCCTAGGCTTATTCTCATCCAATTATTGTTTTTAACCAATCTTGTGCATCCAATAAGTACGTTTGTGTCATTGGTTGAACATTTAGGTCATTTTCGTCCTCCATAGCCTTATTCTCATCCAATTAGGGTTTTTAACCAATCTTGTGCATCCAATAAGTTACTTTGTGTCATTGGTTGAAAATTTAGGTCATTTTCGTCCTCCCTAGGGTTATTCTCATCCAATTAGGGTTTTTAACCAATCTTGTGCATCCAATAAGTACGTTTGTGTCATTGGTTGAACATTTAGGTCATTTTCGTCCTTCCTATGCTTATTCTCATCCAATTAGGGTTTTTAACCAATCTTGTGCATCCAATAAGTACGTTTGTGTCATTAGTTGAACATTTAGGTCATTTTCGTCCTTCCTATGCTTATTCTCATCCAATAAGGGTTTTTAACCAATCTTTTGCATCCAATAAGTACGTTTGTGTCATTGGTTGAACATTTAGGTCATTTTCGTCTTCCCTAGCCTTATTCTCATCCAATTAGGGTTTTTAACCAATCTTGTGCATCCAATAAGTACGTTTGTGTCATTGGTTGAACATTTAGGTCATTTTCGTCCTTCCTAGGCTTATTCTCATCCAATTAGGGTTTTTAACCAATCTTGTGCATCCAATAAGTACGTTTGTGTCATTGGTTGAACATTTAGGTCATTTTCGTCCTTCCTATGCTTATTCTCATCCAATTAGGGTTTTTAACCAATCTTGTGCATCCAATAAGTACGTTTGTGTCATTGGTTGAACATTTATGTCATTTTCGTCCTCCCTAGCCTTATTCTCATCCAATTAGGGTTTTTAACCAATCTTGTGCATCCAATAAGTACGTTTGTGTCATTGGTTTAACATTTAGGTTATTTTCGTTCTTCCTAGGCTTATTCTCATCCAATTATTGTTTTTAACCAATCTTGTGCATCCAATAAGTACGTTTGTGTCATTGGTTGAACATTTAGGTCATTTTCGTCCTTCCTAGGCTTATTCTCATCCAATTAGGGTTTTTAACCAATCTTGTGCATCCAATAAGTACGTTTGTGTCGTTGGTTGAACATTTAGGACATTTTCGTCCTTCCTATGCTTATTCTCATCCAATTAGGGTTTTTAACCAATCTTGTGCATCCAATAAGTACGTTTGTGTCATTGGTTGAACATTTAGGTCATTTTCGTCCTCCCTAGCCTTATTCTCATCCAATTAGGGTTTTTAACCAATCTTGTGCATCCAATAAGTGCCTTTGTGTCATTGGTTGAACATTTAGGTCATTTTCGTCCTCCCTAGGGTTATTCTCATCCAATTAGGGTTTTTAACCAATCTTGTGCATCCAATAACTACGTTTGTGTCATTGGTTGAACATTTAGGTTATTTTCGTCCTTCCTAGGCTAATTCTCATCCAATAAGGGTTTTTAATCAATCTTGTGCATCCAATAAGTGATTTTGTGTCATTGGTTGAACATTAGGTCATTTTCTTCCTCCCTAGCCTTATTCTCATCCAATTAGGTTTTTTAACCAATCTTGTGCATTGAATAACTGATTTTGTGTCATTGGCTGAACATTTACGTCATTTTCGTCCTCCCTAGGGTTATTCTCATCCAATTAGGGTTTTTAACCAATCTTGTGCATCCAATAAGTAAAATTGTGTCATTGGTTGAACATTTAGGTCATTTTCGTCCTTCCTATGCTTATTCTCATCCAATTAGGGTTTTTAACCAATCTTGTGCATCCAATAAGTGATTTTGTGTCATTGGTTGAACATTTAGGTCATTTTCGTCCTCCCTAGGGTTATTCTCATCCAATTAGGGTTTTTAACCAATCTTGTGCATCCAATAAGTACGTTTGTGTCATTGGTTGAACATTTATGTCATTTTCGTCCTTCCTAGGCTTATTCTCATCCAATTAGGGTTTTTAACCAATCTTGTGCATCCAATAAGTACGTTTGTGTCATTGGTTGAACATTTAGGTCATTTTCGTCCTCCATAGCCTTATTCTCATCCAATTAGGGTTTTTAACCAATCTTGTGCATCCAATAAGTGACTTTGTGTCATTGGTTGAACATTTAGGTCATTTTCGTCCTCCCTAGGGTTATTCTCATCCAATTAGGGTTTTTAACCAATCTTGTGCATCCAATAACTAGGTTTGTGTCATTGGTTGAACATTTAGGTCATTTTCGTCCTTCCTAGGCTTATTCTCATCCAATTAGGGTTTTTAACCAATCTTGTGCATCCATTAACTACGTTTGTGTCATTGGTTGAACATTTAGGTTATTTTCGTCCTTCCTAGGCTAATTCTCATCCAATAAGGGTTTTTAACCAATCTTGTGCATCCAATAAGTACGTTTGTGTCATTGGTCGAACATTTAGGTCATTTTCGTCCTCCCTAGCCTTATTCTCATCCAATTAGGGTTTTTAACCAATCTTGTGCAGCCAATAAGTGATTTTGTGTCATTGGTTGAACATTTAGGTCATTTTCATCCTCCCTAGGGTTATTCTTATCCAATTAGGGTTTTTAACCAATCTTGTGCATCCAATAAGTACGTTTGTGTCATTGGTTGAACATTTAGGTCATTTTCGTCCTTCCTAGGCTAATTCTCATCCAATAAGGGTTTTTAACCAATCTTGTGCATCCAATAAGTACGTTTGTGTCATTGGTCGAACATTTAGGTCATTTTCGTCCTCCCTAGCCTTATTCTCATCCAATTAGGGTTTTTAACCAATCTTGTGCAGCCAATAAGTGATTTTGTGTCATTGGTTGAACATTTAGGTCATTTTCGTCCTCCCTAGCCTTATTCTCATCCAATTAGGTTTTTTAACAAATCTTGTGCATTCAATAAGTGATTTTGTGTCATTGGCTGAACATTTACGTCATTTTCGTCCTCCCTAGGTTTATTTTCATCCAATTAGGGTTTTTAACCAATCTTGTGCATCCAATAAGTAAAATTGTGTCATTGGTTGAACATTTAGGTCATTTTCGTCCTTCCTATGCTTATTCTCATCCAATTAGGGTTTTTAACCAATCTTGTGCATCCAATAAGTGATTTTGTGTCATTGGTTGAACATTTAGGTCATTTTCGTCCTCCCTAGGGTTATTCTCATCCAATTAGGGTTTTTAACCAATGTTATGCATCCAATAAGTACGTTTGTGTCATTGGTTAAACAATTAGGTCACTTTCTTCCATCCCAGGCTTATTCTCTTCTAATTAGGGTTTTTAGCCAATCTTGTGCATCCAATAAGTGAATTTGTGTCACTGGTTGAACATTTAGGTCATTTTCGTCCTCCCTAGGGTTATTCTCATCCAATTAGGGTTTTTAACCAATCTTGTGCATCCAATAAGTACGTTTGTGTCATTGGTTGATCATTTAGGTCATTTTCGTCCTTCCTAGGCTTATTCTCATCCAATTAGGGTTTTTACCCAATCTTGTGCATCCAATAAGTACGTTTGTGTCATTGGTTGAACATTTAGGTCATTTTCGTCCTCCCTAGCCTTATTCTCATCCAATTAGGGTTTTTAACCAATCATGTGCAGCCAATAAGTGATTTTGTGTCATTGGTTCAACATTTAGGTCATTTTCGTCCTCCCTAGCTTTATTCTCATCCAATTAGGTTTTTTAACCAATCTTGTGCACCCAATAACTATGTTTGTGTCATTGGTTGATCATTTAGGTCATTTTCTTCCTCCCTAGGCTTATTCTCATCCAATTAGGGTTTTTAACCAATCTTGTGCATCCAATAAGTGACTTTGTGTCATTGGTTTAACATTTAGGTCATTTTCGTCCTCCCTAGGGTTATTCTCATCCAATTAGGATTTTTAACCAGTGTTGTGCATCCAATAACTACGTTTTTGTCATTGGTTGAACATTTAGGTTATTTTCGTCCTTCCTAGGCTAATTCTCATCCAATAAGGGTTTTTAACCAATCTTGTGCATCCAATAAGTACGTTTGTGTCATTGGTCGAACATTTAGGTCATTTTCGTCCTCCCTAGCCTTATTCTCATCCAATTAGGGTTTTTAACCAATCTTGTGCAGCCAATAAGTGATTTTGTGTCATTGGTTGAACATTTAGGTCATTTTCGTCCTCCCTAGCCTTATTCTCATCCAATTAGGTTTTTTAACAAATCTTGTGCATTCAATAAGTGATTTTGTGTCATTGGCTGAACATTTACGTCATTTTCGTCCTCCCTAGGTTTATTTTCATCCAATTAGGGTTTTTAACCAATCTTGTGCATCCAATAAGTAAAATTGTGTCATTGGTTGAACATTTAGGTCATTTTCGTCCTTCCTATGCTTATTCTCATCCAATTAGGGTTTTTAACCAATCTTGTGCATCCAATAAGTGATTTTGTGTCATTGGTTGAACATTTAGGTCATTTTCGTCCTTCCTAGGCTTATTCTCATCCAATTAGGGTTTTTAACCAATCTTGTGCATCCAATAAGTGATTTTGTGTCATTGGTTGAACATTTAGGTCATTTTCGTCCTCCGTAGCCTTAATCTCATCCAATTAGGGTTTTTAACCAATCTTGTGCATCCTATATGTACATTTGTGTCATTGGTTGAACATTTAGGTCATTTTCGTCCTCCCCAGGGTTATCCTCATCCAATTAAGGTTTTTAACCAATCTTGTGCATCCAATAAGTACGTTTGTCTCATTAGTTGAACATTTAGGTCATCTTCGTCCTTCCTAGGCTTATTCTCATCCAATTAGGGTTTTTAACCAATCTTGTGCATCCAATAAGTACGTTTGTGTCATTGGTTGAACATTTAGGTCATTTTCGTCCTCCCTAGCCTTATTCTCATCCAATTAGGGTTTTTAACCAATCTTGTGCATCCAATAAGTGACTTTGTGTCATTGGTTGAACATTTACGTCATTTTTGTCCTCCCTAGGGATATTCTCATCCAATTAGGGTTTTTAACCAATCTTGTGCATCCAATAACTACGTTTGTGTCAATGGTTGAACATTTAGGTCAATTTCTTCCTCCTTAGCCTTATTCTCATCCAATTAGGGTTTTTAACCAATCTTGTGCATCCAATAAGTGACTTTGTGTCATTGCTTTAACATTTAGGTCATTTTCGTCCTCCCTAGGGTTATTCTCATCCAATTAGGATTTTTAACCAATCTTGTGCATCCAATAACTACGTTTGTGTCATTGGTTGAACATTTAGGTTATTTTCGTCCTTCCTAGGCTAATTCTCATCCAACAAGGGTTTTTAACCAATCTTGTGCATCCAATAAGTACGTTTGTGTCGTTGGTCGAACAGCTAGGTCATTTTCGTCCTCCCTAGCCTTATTCTCATCCAATTAGGGTTTTTAACCAATCATGTGCAGCCAATAAGTGATTTTGTGTCATTGGTTCAACATTTAGGTCATTTTCGTCCTCCCTAGCCTTATTCTCATCCAATTAGGTTTTTTAACCAATCTTGTGCACCCAATAACTACGTTTGTGTCATTGGTTGATCATTTAGGTAATTTTCTTCCTCCCTAGGCTTATTCTCATCCAATTAGGGTTTTTAACCAATCTTGTGCATCCAATAAGTGACTTTGTGTCATTGGTTTAACATTTAGGTCATTTTCGTCCTCCCTAGGGTTATTCTCATCCAATTAGGATTTTTAACCAATCTTGTGCATCCAATAACTACGTTTGTGTCATTGGTTGAACATTTAGGTTATTTTCGTCCTTCCTAGGCTAATTCTCATCCAATAAGGGTTTTTAATCAATCTT
Source organism: Cicer chorassanicum (assembly GCA_037974735.1). Classification (NCBI taxonomy): domain Eukaryota; kingdom Viridiplantae; phylum Streptophyta; class Magnoliopsida; order Fabales; family Fabaceae; genus Cicer; species Cicer chorassanicum. The sequence continues at coordinate 399,289 of JBBPBP010000172.1, forward strand.
GTGCATCCAATAAGTACGTTTGTGTCATTGGTCGAACATTTAGGTCATTTTCGTCCTCCCTAGCCTTATTCTCATCCAATTAGGGTTTTTAACCAATCTTCTGCAGCCAATAAGTGATTTTGTGCCATTGGTTGAACATTTAGGTCATTTTCGTCTTCCCTAGCCTTATTCTCATCCAATTAGGTTTTTTAACCAATCTTGTGCACCCAATAACTACGTTTGTGTCATTGGTTGAACATTTAGGTCATTTTCTTCCTCCCTAGTCTTATTCTCATCCAATTAGGGTTTTTAACCAATCTTGTGCATCCAACAAGTGACTTTGTGTCATTGGTTTAACAATTAGGTCATTTTCATCCTCCCTAGCGTTATTCTCATTTAATTAGGATTTTTAACCAATCTTGTGCATCCAATAACTACGTTTGTGTCATTGGTTGAACATTTAGGTTATTTTCGTCCTTCCTAGGCTAATTCTCATCCAATAAGGGTTTTTAACCAATCTTGTGCATCCAATAAGTACGTTTGTGTCATTGGTCGAACATTTAGGTCATTTTCGTCCTCCCTAGCCTTATTCTCATCCAATTAGGGTTTTTAACCAATCTTGTGCAGCCAATAAGTGATTTTGTGTCATTGGTTGAACATTTAGGTCATTTTCGTCCTCCCTAGCCTTATTCTCATCCAATTAGGTTTTTTAACCAATCTTGTGCATTCAATAAGTGATTTTTTGTCATTGGCTGAACATTTACGTCATTTTCGTCCTCCCTAGGGTTATTTTCATCCAATTAGGGTTTTTAACCAATCTTGTGCATCCAATAAGTAAAATTGTGTCATTGGTTGAACATTTAGGTCATTTTCGTCCTTCCTATTCTTATTCTCATCCAATTAGGGTTTTTAACCAATCTTGTGCATCCAATAAGTGATTTTGTGTCATTGGTTGAACATTTAGGTCATTTTCGTCCTTCCTAGGCTTATTCTCATCCAATTAGGGTTTTTAACCAATCTTGTGAATCCAATAAGTGATTTTGTGTCATTGGTTGAACATTTAGGTCATTTTCGTCCTCCGTAGAGTTATTCTCATCCAATTAGGGTTTTTAACCAATCTTGTGCATCCAATAAGTAAAATTGTGTCATTGGTTGAACATTTAGGTCATTTTCGTCCTTCCTATGCTTATTCTTATCCAATTAGGGTTTTTAACCAATCTTGTGCATCCAATAAGTGATTTTGTGTCATTGGTTGAACATTTAGGTTATTTTCGTCCTTCCTAGGCTAATTCTCATCCAATAAGGGTTTTTAATCAATCTTGTGCATCCAATAAGTACGTTTGTGTCATTGGTCGAACATTTAGGTCATTTTCGTCCTCCCTAGCCTTATTCTCATCCAATTAGGGTTTTTAACCAATCTTCTGCAGCCAATAAGTGATTTTGTGCCATTGGTTGAACATTTAGGTCATTTTCGTCTTCCCTAGCCTTATTCTCATCCAATTAGGTTTTTTAACCAATCTTGTGCACCCAATAACTACGTTTGTGTCATTGGTTGAACATTTAGGTCATTTTCTTCCTCCCTAGTCTTATTCTCATCCAATTAGGGTTTTTAACCAATCTTGTGCATCCAACAAGTGACTTTGTGTCATTGGTTTAACAATTAGGTCATTTTCATCCTCCCTAGCGTTATTCTCATTTAATTAGGATTTTTAACCAATCTTGTGCATCCAATAACTACGTTTGTGTCATTGGTTGAACATTTAGGTTATTTTCGTCCTTCCTAGGCTAATTCTCATCCAATAAGGGTTTTTAACCAATCTTGTGCATCCAATAAGTACGTTTGTGTCATTGGTCGAACATTTAGGTCATTTTCGTCCTCCCTAGCCTTATTCTCATCCAATTAGGGTTTTTAACCAATCTTGTGCAGCCAATAAGTGATTTTGTGTCATTGGTTGAACATTTAGGTCATTTTCGTCCTCCCTAGCCTTATTCTCATCCAATTAGGTTTTTTAACCAATCTTGTGCATTCAATAAGTGATTTTTTGTCATTGGCTGAACATTTACGTCATTTTCGTCCTCCCTAGGGTTATTTTCATCCAATTAGGGTTTTTAACCAATCTTGTGCATCCAATAAGTAAAATTGTGTCATTGGTTGAACATTTAGGTCATTTTCGTCCTTCCTATTCTTATTCTCATCCAATTAGGGTTTTTAACCAATCTTGTGCATCCAATAAGTGATTTTGTGTCATTGGTTGAACATTTAGGTCATTTTCGTCCTTCCTAGGCTTATTCTCATCCAATTAGGGTTTTTAACCAATCTTGTGAATCCAATAAGTGATTTTGTGTCATTGGTTGAACATTTAGGTCATTTTCGTCCTCCGTAGAGTTATTCTCATCCAATTAGGGTTTTTAACCAATCTTGTGCATCCAATAAGTAAAATTGTGTCATTGGTTGAACATTTAGGTCATTTTCGTCCTTCCTATGCTTATTCTTATCCAATTAGGGTTTTTAACCAATCTTGTGCATCCAATAAGTGATTTTGTGTCATTGGTTGAACATTTAGGTTATTTTCGTCCTTCCTAGGCTAATTCTCATCCAATAAGGGTTTTTAACCAATCTTGTGCATCCAATAATTACGTTTGTGTCATTGGTCGAACATTTAGGTCATTTTCGTCCTCCCTAGCCTTATTCTCATCCAATTAGGGTTTTTAACCAATCTTGTGCACCCAATAAGTGATTTTGTGTCATTGGTTGAACATTTAGGTCATTTTCGTCCTCCCTAGCCTTATTCTCATCCAATTAGGTTTTTTAACCAATCTTGTGCATTCAATAACTGATTTTGTGTCATTGGCTGAACATTTAGGTCATTTTCGTCCTTCCTATGCTTATTCTCATCCAATTAGGGTTTTTTAACCAATCTTGTGCATCCAATAAGTGATTTTGTGTCATTGGTTGAACATTTAGGTCATTTTCGTCCTTCCTATGCTTATTCTCATCCAATTAGGGTTTTTAACCAATCTTGTGCATCCAATAAGTGATTTTGTGTCATTGGTTGAACATTTAGGTCATTTTCGTCCTCCGTAGCCTTATTCTCATCCAATTAGGGTTTTTAACCAATCTTGTGCATCCTATATGTACATTTGTGTCATTGGTTGAACATTTAGGTCATTTTCGTCCTCCCTAGGGTTATCCTCATCCAATTAGGGTTTTTAACCAATTTTGTGCATCCAATAAGTACGTTTGTCTCATTAGTTGAACATTTAGGTCATCTTCGTCCTTCCTAGGCTTATTCTCATCCAATTAGGGTTTTTAACCAATCTTGTGCATCCAACAATATGTTTGTGTCATTGGTTGAACATTTAGGTCATTTTCGACTTTCCTAGGCTTATTCTCATCCAATTAGGGTTTTTAACCAATCTTGTGCATTCAATAAGTGATTTTGTGTCATTGGTTGAACATTTACGTCATTTTCGTCCTCCCTAGGGTTATTTTCATCCAATTAGGGTTTTTAACCAATCTTGTGCATCCAATAAGTAAAATTGTGTCATTGGTTGAACATTTAGGTCATTTTCGTCCTTCCTATGCTTATTCTCATCCAATTAGGGTTTTTAACCAATCTTGTGCATCCAATAAGTGATTTTGTGTCATTGGTTGAACATTTAGGTTATTTTCGTCCTTCCTAGGCTAATTCTCATCCAATAAGGGTTTTTAACCAATCTTGTGCACCCAATAAGTGATTTTGTGTCATTGGTTGAACATTTAGGTCATTTTCGTCCTCCCTAGCCTTATTCTCATCCAATTAGGTTTTTTAACCAATCTTGTGCATTCAATAACTGATTTTGTGTCATTGGCTGAACATTTACGTCATTTTCGTCCTCCCTAGGGTTATTCTTATCCAATTAGGGTTTTTAACAAATCTTTTGCATCCCATAAGTACGTTTGTGTTATTGGTTGAACATTTAGGTCATTTTCGTCCTTCCTAGGCTTATTCTCATCCAATTAGGGTTTTTAACCAATCTTGTGCATCCAATAAGTACGTTTGTGTCATAAGTTGAACATTTAGGTCATTTTCGTCCTCCCTAGCCTTATTCTCATCCAATTAGGGTTTTTAACCAATCTTGTGCATCCAATAAATGACTTTGTGTCATTGGTTTAACATTTAGGTCATTTTCGTCCTCCCTAGGGTTATTCTCATCCAATTAGGATTTTTAACCAATCTTGTGCATCCAATAACTACGTTTGTGTCTTTGGTTGAACATTTAGGTTATTTTCGTCCTTCCTAGGCTAATTCTCATCCAACAAGGGTTTTTAACCAATCTTGTGCATCCAATAAGTACGTTTGTGTCGTTGGTCGAACATTTAGGTCATTTTCGTCCTCCCTAGCCTTATTCTCATCCAATTAGGGTTTTTAACCAATCATGTGCAGCCAATAAGTGATTTTGTGTCATTGGTTGAACATTTAGGTCATTTTCGTCCTCCCTAGCCTTATTCTCATCCAATTAGGTTTTTTAACCAATCTTGTGCACCCAATAACTACGTTTGTGTCATTGGTTGAACATTTAGGTCATTTTCTTCCTCCCTAGGCTTATTCTCATCCAATTAGGGTTTTTAACCAATCTTGTGGATCCAATAAGTGACTTTGTGTCATTGGTTTAACATTTAAGTCATTTTCGTCCTCCCTAGGGTTATTCTCATCCAATTAGGATTTTTAACCAATCTTGTGCATCCAATAACTACGTTTGTGTCATTGGTTGAACATTTAGGTTATTTTCGTCCTTCCTAGGCTAATTCTCATCCAATAAGGGTTTTTAACCAATCTTGTGCATCCAATAAGTACGTTTGTGGCATTGGTCGAACATTTAGGTAATTTTCGTCGTCCCTAGCCTTATTCTTATCCAATTAGGGTTTTTAACCAATCTTGTGCAGCCAATAAGTGATTTTGTGTCATTGGTTGAACATTTAGGTCATTTTCGTCCTCCCTAGCCTTATTCTCATCCAATTAGGTTTTTTAACCAATCTTGTGCATTCAATAAGTGATTTTGTGTCATTGGCTGAACATTTACGTCATTTTGGTCCTCCCTAGGGTTATTTTCATCCAATTAGGGTTTTTAACCAATCTTGTGCATCCAATAAGTAAAATTGTGTCATTGGTTGAACATTTAGGTCATTTTCGTCCTTCATATGCTTATTCTCATCCAATTAGGGTTTTTAACCAATCTTGTGCATCCAATAAGTGATTTTGTGTCATTGGTTGAACATTTAGGTCATTTTCGTCCATCCTAGGCTTATTCTCATCCAATTAGGGTTTTTAACCATTCTTGTGCATCCAATAAGTGATTTTGTGTCATTGGTTGAACATTTAGGTCATTTTCGTCCTCCGTAGCCTTATTCTCATCCAATTAGGGTTTTTAACCAATCTTGTGCATCTTATATGTACATTTGTGGCATTGGTTGAACATTTAGGTCATTTTCGTCCTCCCTAGGGTTATCCTCATCCAATTAGGGTTTTTAACCAATCTTGTGCATCCAATAAATACGTTTGTCTCATTGGTTGAACATTTAGGTCATCTTCGTCCTTCCTAGGCTTATTCTCATCCAATTAGGGTTTTTAACCAATCTTGTGCATCCAATAATACGTTTGTGTCATTGGTTGAACATTTAGGTCATTTTCGACTTTCCTAGGCTTATTCTCATCCAATTAGGGTTTTTAACCAATGTTGGGCATTCAATAAGTGATTTTGTGTCATTGGTTGAACATTTACGTCATTTTCGTCCTCCCTAGGGTTATTTTCATCCAATTAGGGTTTTTAACCAATCTTGTGTATCCAATAAGTAAAATTGTGTCATTGGTTGAACATTTAGGTCATTTTCGTCCTTCCTATGCTTATTCTCATCCAATTAGGGTTTTTAACCAATCTTGTGCATCCAATAAGTGATTTTGTGTCATTGGTTGAACATTTAGGTTATTTTCGTCCTTCCTAGGCTAATTCTCATCCAATAAGGGTTTTTAACCAATCTTGTGCATCCAATAATTACGTTTGTTTCATTGGTCGAACATTTAGGTCATTTTCGTCCTCCCTAGCCTTATTCTCATCCAATTAGGGTTTTTAACCAATCTTGTGCACCCAATAAGTGATTTTGTGTCATTGGTTGAACATTTAGGTCATTTTCGTCCTCCCTAGCCTTATTCTAATCCAATTAGGTTTTTTAACCAATCTTGTGCATTCAATAACTGATTTTGTGTCATTGGCTGAACATTTACGTCATTTTCGCCCTCCCTAGGGTTATTCTCATCCAATTAGGGTTTTTAACAAATCTTTTGCATCCAATAAGTACGTTTGTGTCATTGGTTGAACATTTAGGTCATTTTCGTCCTTCCTAGGCTTATTCTTATCCAATTAGGGTTTTTAACCAATCTTGTGCATCCAATATGTACGTTTGTGTCATTGGTTGAACATTTAGGTCATTTTCGTCCTCCCTAGCCTTATTCTCATCCACTTAGGGTTTTTAACCAATCTTGTGCATCCAATAAATGACTTTGTGTCATTGGTTTAACATTTAGGTCATTTTCGTCCTCCC
>JBBPBP010000172.1:409522-425772 GCA_037974735.1 Cicer chorassanicum
TGCATCCAATAAGTACGTTTGTCTCATTGGTTGAACATTTAGGTCATCTTCGTCCTTCCTAGGCTTATTCTCATCCAATTAGGGTTTTTAACCAATCTTGTGCATCCAATAATACGTTTGTGTCATTGGTTGAACATTTAGGTCATTTTCGACTTTCTTAGGCTTATTCTCATCCAATTAGGGTTTTTAACCAATCTTGTGCATTCAATAAGTGATTTTGTGTCATTGGTTGAACATTTAGGTCATTTTCGTCCTCCGTAGGGTTATTCTCATCCAATTAGGGTTTTTAACCAATCTTGTTCATCCAATAAGTACGTTTGTGTCATTGGTTGAACATTTAGGTCATTTTCGACCTTCCTAGGCTTATTCTCATCCAATTAGGGTTTATAACCAATCTTGTGCATTCAATAAGTGATTTTGTGTCATTGGTTGAACATATATGTCATTTTCGTCCACCCTAGGGTTATTCTCATCCAATTAGGGTATTTAAACAATCTTGTGCATCCAATAAGTGATTTTGTGTCATTGGTTGAACATTTAGGTCATTTTCGTCCTCCCTAGCCTTATTCTCATCCAATTAGGGTTTTTAACCAATGTTGTGCATCCAATAAGTACATTTGTGTCATTGGTTGAACATTTAGGTCATTTTCGTCCTCCGTAGAGTTATTCTAATCCAATTAGGGTTTTTAACCAATCTTATGCATCCAATAAGTACGTTGGTTTCATTGGTTGAACATTTAGGTCATTTTCGACTTTCCTAGGCTTATTCTCATCCAATTAGGATTTTTAACCAATCTTGTGCATTCAATAACTAATTTTGTGTCATTGGTTGAACATTTAGGTCATTTTCGTCCTCCCTAGCCTTATTCTCATCCAATTAGGGTTTTTAACCAATCTTGTGCTTTCAATAAGTGATTGTGTGTCATTGGTTGAACATTTAGGTCATTTTCGTCCTCCGTAGGGTTATTCTCATCCAATTAGGGTTTTTAACCAATCTTGTTCATCCAATAAGTACGTTTGTGTCATTGGTTGAACATTTAGGTCATTTTCGACCTTCCTAGGCTTATTCTCATCCAATTAGGGTTTATAACCAATCTTGTGCATTCAATAAGTGATTTTGTGTCATTGGTTGAACATATATGTCATTTTCGTCCTCCCTAGGGTTATTCTCATCCAATTAGGGTATTTAACCAATCTTGTGCATCCAATAAGTGATTTTGTGTCATTGGTTGAACATTTAGGTCATTTTCGTCCTCCCTAGCCTTATTCTCATCCAATTAGGGTTTTTAACCAATCTTGTGCATCCAATAAGTACGTTTGTGTCATTGGTCGAACATTTAGGTCATTTTCGTCCTCCCTAGCCTTATTCTCATCCAATTAGGGTTTTTAACCAATCTTGTGCAGCCAATAAGTGATTTTGTGTCATTGGTTGAACATTTAGGTCATTTTCGTCCTCCCTAGCCTTATTCTCATCCAATTAGGTTTTTTAACTAATCTTGTGCATTCAATAAATGATTTTGTGTCATTGGTTGAACATTTAGGTCATTTTCGTCCTCCCTAGGGTTATTCTCATCCAATTAGGGTTTTTAACCAATCTTGTGCATCCAATAAGTGATTTTGTGTCATTGGTTGAACATTTAGGTCATTTTCGTCCTTCCTAGGCTTATTCTCATCCAATTAGGGTTTTTAACCAATCTTGTGCATCCAATAAGTGATTTTGTGTCATTGGTTGAACATTTAGGTCATTTTTGTCCTCCCTAGCCTTATTCTCATCCAATTAGGGTTTTTAACCAATCTTGTGAATCCAATAAGTACATTTGTGTCATTGGTTGAACATTTAGGTCATTTTCGTCCTCCCTAGGGTTATCCTCATCCAATTAGGGTTTTTAACCAATCTTGTGCATCCAATAAGTACGTTTGTCTCATTGGTTGAACATTTAGGTCATCTTCGTCCTTCCTAGGCTTATTCTCATCCAATTAGGGTTTTTAACCAATCTTGTGCATCCAATAATACGTTTGTGTCATTGGTTGAACATTTAGGTCATTTTCGACTTTCTTAGGCTTATTCTCATCCAATTAGGGTTTTTAACCAATCTTGTGCATTCAATAAGTGATTTTGTGTCATTGGTTGAACATTTAGGTCATTTTCGTCCTCCGTAGGGTTATTCTCATCCAATTAGGGTTTTTAACCAATCTTGTTCATCCAATAAGTACGTTTGTGTCAATGGTTGAACATTTAGGTCATTTTCGACCTTCCAAGGCTTATTCTCATCCAATTAGGGTTTTTAACCAATCTTGTCCATTCAATAAGTGATTTTGTGTCATTGGTTGAACATTTATGTCATTTACGTCCTCCCTAGGGTTATTCTCATCCAATTAGGGTATTTAACCAATCTTGTGCATCCAATAAGTGATTTTGTGTCATTGGTTGAACATTTAGGTCATTTTCGTCCTCCCTAGCCTTATTCTCATCCCATTAGGGTTTTTAACCAATCTTGTGCATCCAATAAGTACTTTTGTGTCATTGGTTGAACATTTAGGTCATTTTCGTCCTCCCTAGGGTTATTCTCATCCAATTAGGGTTTTTAACCAATCTTGTGCATCCAATAAGTAAGTTTGTATCATTGGTTTAACATTTATGTCATTTTTGTCCTTCTTAGGCTTATTCTCATCCAATTAGAGTTTTTAACCAATCTTGTGCATCCAATAAGTGATTTTGTGTCATTGGTTGAACATTTAGGTCATTTTCGTCCTCCCTAGCCTTATTCTCATCCAATTAGGGTTTTTAACCAATCTTGTGCATCCAATAAGTACATTTGTGTCATTGGTTGAACATTTAGGTCATTTTCATCCTCCCTAGGTTTATCCTCATCCAATTAGGGTTTTTAACCAATCTTGTGCATCCAATAAGTACGTTTGTGTCATTGGTTGAACATTTACGTCATTTTCGACTTTCCTAGGCTTATTCTCATCCAATTAGGGTTTTTAACTAATCTTGTGCATTCAATAAGTGATTTTGTGTCATTGGTTGAACATTTAGGTCATTTTCGTCCTCCGTAGGGTTATTCTCCTCCAATTAGGGTTTTTAACCAATCTTGTTCATCCAATCAGTACGTTTGTCTCATTTGTTGAACATTTAGGTCATCTTCTTCCTTCCTAGGCTTATTGTCATCCAATTAGGGTTTTTAACCAATCTTGTGCATGCAATAATACGTTTGTGTCATTGGTTTAACATTTAGGTCATTTTCGACTTTCCTAGGCTTATTCTCATCCAATTAGGGTTTTTAACTAATCTTGTGCATTCAATAAGTGATTTTGTGTCATTGGTTGAACATTTAGGTCATTTTCGTCCTCCGTAGGGTTATTCTCCTCCAATTAGGGTTTTTAACCAATCTTGTTCATCCAATAAGTACGTTTGTGTCATTGGTTGAACATTTAGGTCATTTTCGACCTTCCTAGGCTTATTCTCATCCAATTAGGGTTTTTAACCAATCTTGTGCATTCAATAAGTGATTTTGTGTCATTGGTTGAACATTTATGTCATTTTTGTCCTCCCTAGGGTTATTCTCATCCAATTAGGGTATTTAACCAATCTTGTGCATCCAATAAGTGATTTTGTGTCATTGGTTGAACATTTAGGTCATTTTCGTCCTCCCTAGCCTTATTCTAATCCAATTAGGTTTTTAACCAATCTTGTGCATTCAATAACTGATTTTGTGTCATTGGCTGAACATTTACGTCATTTTCGTCCTCCCTAGGGTTATTCTCATCCAATTAGGGTTTTTAACAAATCTTTTGCATCCAATAAGTACGTTTGTGTCATTGGTTGAACATTTAGGTCATTTTCGTCCTTCCTAGGCTTATTCTTATCCAATTAGGGTTTTTAACCAATCTTGTGCATCCAATATGTACGTTTGTGTCATTGGTTGAACATTTAGGTCATTTTCGTCCTCCCTAGCCTTATTCTCATCCACTTAGGGTTTTTAACCAATCTTGTGCATCCAATAAATGACTTTGTGTCATTGGTTTAACATTTAGGTCATTTTCGTCCTCCCTAGGGTTATTCTCATCCAATTAGGATTTTTAACCAATCTTGTGCATCCAATAACTACGTTTGTGTCATTGGTTGAACATTTAGGTTATTTTCGTCCATTCTAGGCTAATTCTCATCCAATAAGGGTTTTTAACCAATCTTGTGCATCCAATAAGTACGTTTGTGTCATTGGTCGAACATTTAGGTCATTTTCGTCCTCCCTAGCCTTATTCTCATCCAATTAGGGTTTTTAACCAATCTTGTGCAGCCAATAAGTGATTTTGTGTCATTGGTTGAACATTTAGGTCATTTTCGTCCCCCCTAGCCTTATTGTCTTCCAATTAGGTTTTTTAACCAATCTTGTGCATTCAATTAGTGATTTTGTGTCATTGGCTGAACATTTACGTCATTTTCGTCCTCCCTAGGGTTATTCGCATCCAATTAGGTTTTTTAACCAATCTTGTGCATTGAATAAGTGATTTTGTGTCATTGGCTGAACATTTACGTCATTTTCGTCCTCCCTAGGGTTATTCTCATCCAATTAGGGTTTTTAACCAATCTTGTGCATCCAATAAGTGATTTTGTGTCATTGGTTGAACATTTAGGTCATTTTCGTCCTTCCTAGGCTTATTCTCATCCAATTAGGGTTTTTAACCAATCTTGTGCATCCAATAAGTGATTTTGTGTCATTGGTTGAACATTTAGGTCATTTTTGTCCTCCCTAGCCTTATTCTCATCCAATTAGGGTTTTTAACCAATCTTGTGAATCCAATAAGTACATTTGTATCATTGGTTGAACATTTAGGTCATTTTCGTCCTCCCTAGGGTTATCCTCATCCAATTAGGGTTTTTAACCAATCTTATGCATCCAATAAGTACGTTTGTCTCATTGGTTGAACATTTAGGTCATCTTCGTCCTTCCTAGGCTTATTCTCATCCAATTAGGGTTTTTAACCAATCTTGTGCATCCAATAATACGTTTGTGTCATTGGTTGAACATTTAGGTCATTTTCGACTTTCTTAGGCTTATTCTCATCCAATTAGGGTTTTTAACCAATCTTGTGCATTCAATAAGTGATTTTGTGTCATTGGTTGAACATTTAGGTCATTTTCGTCCTCCGTAGGGTTATTCTCATCCAATTAGGGTTTTTAACCAATCTTGTTCATCCAATAAGTACGTTTGTGTCAATGGTTGAACATTTAGGTCATTTTCGACCTTCCAAGGCTTATTCTCATCCAATTAGGGTTTTTAACCAATCTTGTCCATTCAATAAGTGATTTTGTGTCATTGGTTGAACATTTATGTCATTTACGTCCTCCCTAGGGTTATTCTCATCCAATTAGGGTATTTAACCAATCTTGTGCATCCAATAAGTGATTTTGTGTCATTGGTTGAACATTTAGGTCATTTTCGTCCTCCCTAGCCTTATTCTCATCCCATTAGGGTTTTTAACCAATCTTGTGCATCCAATAAGTACATTTGTGTCATTGGCTGAACATTTACGTCATTTTCGTCCTCCCTAGGGTTATTCTCATCCAATTAGGGTTTTTAACAAATCTTTTGCATCCAATAAGTACGTTTGTGTCATTGGTTGAACATTTAGGTCATTTTCGTCCTTCCTAGGCTTATTCTTATCCAATTAGGGTTTTTAACCAATCTTGTGCATCCAATATGTACGTTTGTGTCATTGGTTGAACATTTAGGTCATTTTCGTCCTCCCTAGCCTTATTCTCATCCACTTAGGGTTTTTAACCAATCTTGTGCATCCAATAAATGACTTTGTGTCATTGGTTTAACATTTAGGTCATTTTCGTCCTCCCTAGGGTTATTCTCATCCAATTAGGATTTTTAACCAATCTTGTGCATCCAATAACTACGTTTGTGTCATTGGTTGAACATTTAGGTTATTTTCGTCCATTCTAGGCTAATTCTCATCCAATAAGGGTTTTTAACCAATCTTGTGCATCCAATAAGTACGTTTGTGTCATTGGTCGAACATTTAGGTCATTTTCGTCCTCCCTAGCCTTATTCTCATCCAATTAGGGTTTTTAACCAATCTTGTGCAGCCAATAAGTGATTTTGTGTCATTGGTTGAACATTTAGGTCATTTTCGTCCTCCCTAGCCTTATTGTCTTCCAATTAGGTTTTTTAACCAATCTTGTGCATTCAATTAGTGATTTTGTGTCATTGGCTGAACATTTACGTCATTTTCGTCCTCCCTAGGGTTATTCGCATCCAATTAGGTTTTTTAACCAATCTTGTGCATTGAATAAGTGATTTTGTGTCATTGGCTGAACATTTACGTCATTTTCGTCCTCCCTATGGTTATTCTCATCCAATTAGGGTTTTTAACCAATCTTGTGCATCCAATAAGTGATTTTGTGTCATTGGTTGAACATTTAGGTCATTTTCGTCCTTCCTAGGCTTATTCTCATCCAATTAGGGTTTTTAACCAATCTTGTGCATCCAATAAGTGATTTTGTGTCATTGGTTGAACATTTAGGTCATTTTTGTCCTCCCTAGCCTTATTCTCATCCAATTAGGGTTTTTAACCAATCTTGTGAATCCAATAAGTACATTTGTGTCATTGGTTGAACATTTAGGTCATTTTCGTCCTCCCTAGGGTTATCCTCATCCAATTAGGGTTTTTAACCAATCTTGTGCATCCAATAAGTACGTTTGTCTCATTGGTTGAACATTTAGGTCATCTTCGTCCTTCCTAGGCTTATTCTCATCCAATTAGGGTTTTTAACCAATCTTGTGCATCCAATAATACGTTTGTGTCATTGGTTGAACATTTAGGTCATTTTCGACTTTCTTAGGCTTATTCTCATCCAATTAGGGTTTTTAACCAATCTTGTGCATTCAATAAGTGATTTTGTGTCATTGGTTGAACATTTAGGTCATTTTCGTCCTCCGTAGGGTTATTCTCATCCAATTAGGGTTTTTAACCAATCTTGTTCATCCAATAAGTACGTTTGTGTCAATGGTTGAACATTTAGGTCATTTTCGACCTTCCAAGGCTTATTCTCATCCAATTAGGGTTTTTAACCAATCTTGTCCATTCAATAAGTGATTTTGTGTCATTGGTTGAACATTTATGTCATTTACGTCCTCCCTAGGGTTATTCTCATCCAATTAGGGTATTTAACCAATCTTGTGCATCCAATAAGTGATTTTGTGTCATTGGTTGAACATTTAGGTCATTTTCGTCCTCCCTAGCCTTATTCTCATCCCATTAGGGTTTTTAACCAATCTTGTGCATCCAATAAGTACATTTGTGTCATTGGTTGAACATTTAGGTCATTTTCGTCCTCCCTAGGGTTATTCTCATCCAATTAAGGTTTTTAACCAATCTTGTGCATCCAATAAGTAAGTTTGTATCATTGGTTTAACATTTATGTCATTTTTGTCCTTCTTAGGCTTATTCTCATCCAATTAGGGTTTTTAACCAATCTTGTGCATCCAATAAGTGATTTTGTGTCATTGGTTGAACATTTAGGTCATTTTCGTCCTCCCTAGCCTTATTCTCATCCAATTAGGGTTTTTAACCAATCTTGTGCATCCAATAAGTACATTTGTGTCATTGGTTGAACATTTAGGTCATTTTCGTCCTCCCTAGGTTTATCCTCATCCAATTAGGGTTTTTAACCAATCTTGTGCATCCAATAAGTACGTTTGTGTCATTGGTTGAACATTTACGTCATTTTCGACTTTCCTAGGCTTATTCTCATCCAATTAGGGTTTTTAACTAATCTTGTGCATTCAATAAGTGATTTTGTGTCATTGGTTGAACATTTAGGTCATTTTCGTCCTCCGTAGGGTTATTCTCCTCCAATTAGGGTTTTTAACCAACCTTGTTCATCCAATCAGTACGTTTGTCTCATTTGTTGAACATTTAGGTCATCTTCTTCCTTCCTAGGCTTATTGTCATCCAATTAGGGTTTTTAACCAATCTTGTGCATGCAATAATACGTTTGTGTCATTGGTTGAACATTTAGGTCATTTTCGACTTTCCTAGGCTTATTCTCATCCAATTAGGGTTTTTAACTAATCTTGTGCATTCAATAAGTGATTTTGTGTCATTGGTTGAACATTTAGGTCATTTTCGTCCTCCGTAGGGTTATTCTCCTCCAATTAGGGTTTTTAACCAATCTTGTTCATCCAATAAGTACGTTTGTGTCATTGGTTGAACATTTAGGTCGTTTTCGACCTTCCTAGGCTTATTCTCATCCAATTAGGGTTTTTAACCAATCTTGTGCATTCAATAAGTGATTTTGTGTCATTGGTTGAACATTTATGTCATTTTTGTCCTCCCTAGGGTTATTCTCATCCAATTAGGGTATTTAACCAATCTTGTGCATCCAATAAGTGATTTTGTGTCATTGGTTGAACATTTAGGTCATTTTCGTCCTCCCTAGTCTTATTCTCATCCAATTAGGGTTTTTAACCAATCTTGTGGTTCCAATAAGTACATTTGTGTCATTGGTTGAACATTTAGGTCATTTTCATCCTCCGTAGAGTTATTCTCATCCAATTAGGGTTTTTAACCAATCTTGTGCATCCAATAAGTACGTTTGTATCGTTTGTTGAAGATTTAGGTCATTTTCGACTTTCCTAGGCTTATTCTCATCCAATTAGGATTTTTAACCAATCTTGTGCATTCAATAAGTGATTTTGTATCATTGGTTGAACGTTTAGCTCATTTTCGTCCTCCCTAGGGTTATTCTCATCCAATTAGGGATTTTAATCAATCTTGTGCATCCAATAACTGATTTTGTGTCATTGGTTGAACATTTAGGTCATGTTCGTCCTCCCTAGCCTTATTCTCATCCAATTAGGGTTTTTAACCAATCTTGTGCATCCAATAAGTACATTTGTGTCATTGGTTGAACATTTATGTCATTTTCGTCCTCCCTAGGGCTATCCTCATCCAATTAGGGTTTTTAACGAATCTTGTGCATCCAATAAGTGATTTTGTTTCATTGGTTGGACATTTAGGTCATTTTCGTCCTCCCTAAGGTTATTCTCATCCAATTAGGATTTTTCACCAATCTTGTGCATCCAATAAGTACGTTTGTCTCATTGGTTGAACATTTAGGTCATTTTCGTCCTTCCTAGCCTTATTCTCATCCAATTAGAGTTTTTAACCAATCTTGTGAATCCAATAAGTGATTTTGTGTCATTGGTTGAACATTTAGGTCATTTTCGTCCTCCGTAGAGTTATTCTCATCCAATTAGGGTTTTTAACCAATCTTGTGCATCCAATAAGTACGTTTGTATCATTGGTTGAACATTTAGGTCATTTTCGACTTTCCTAGGCTTATTCTCATCCAATTAGGATTTTTAACCAATCTTGTGCATTCAATAAGTGATTTTGTGTCATTGGTTGAACGTTTAGGTCATTTTCGTCCTCCATATGGTTATTCTCATCCAATTATGGATTTTAATCAATCTTGTGCATCCAATAACTGATTTTGTCTCATTGGTTGAACATTTAGGTCATTTTCGTCCTCCCTAGCCTTATTCTCATCCAATTAGGGTTTTTAACCAATCTTGTGCTTTCAATAAGTGATTTTGTGTCATTGGTTGAACATTTAGGTCATTTTCGTCCTCTGTAGGGTTATTCTCATCCAATTAGGGTCTTTAACCAATCTTGTGCATTCAATAAGTGATTTTGTGTCATTGTTTGAACATTTAGGTCATTTTCGTCCTCCCTAGGGTTATATTCATCCAATTAGGGTTTTTAACCAATCTTGTGCATCCAATAAGTACGTTTGTGTCATTGGTTGAACATTTAGATCATTTTCTTCCTTCCTAGGCTTACTCTCATCCAATTAGGGTTTTTAACCAATCTTGTATATCCAATAAGTATGTTTGTGTCATTGGTTGAACATTTAGGTCATTTTCGTCCTCCCTAGCCTTATTATCATCCAATTAGGGTTTTGAACCATTCTTGTGCATCCAATAAGTGATTTTGTGTCATTGGTTGAACATTTAGGTCATTTTCGTCCTCCCTAGGGTTATTCTCATCCAATTAGGGTGTTTAACCAATCTTGTGCATCCAATAACTACGTTTGTGTCATTGGTTGAACATTTAGGTCATTTTCATCCTTCCTAGGCTAATTCTCATCCAATTAGGGTTTTTAGCCAATCATGTGCATCCAATAAGTACGTTTGTGTCATTGGTCGAACATTTAGGTCATTTTCGTCCTCCTTAGCCTTATTCTCATCCAATTAGGGTTTTTAACCAATCTTGTGCATCCAATAAGTACGTTTGTGTCATTGGTCGAACATTTAGGTCATTTTCGTCCTCCCTAGCCTTATTCTCATCCAATTAGGGTTTTTAACCAATCTGTGCATTCAATAAGTTATTTTGTGTCATTGGTTGAACATTTAGGTCATTTTCGTCCTCCCTAGGGTTATTCTCATCCAAGTAGGGTTTTTAACCAATCTTGTGCATCCAATAAGTAAGTTTGTGTCATTGGTTGAACATTTAGGTCATTTTCGTCCTTCCTAGCCTTATTCTCATCCAATTAGGGTTTTTAACCAATCTTGTGAATCCAATAAGAGATTTTGTGTCAATGGTTGAACATTTAGGTCATTTTCGTCCTCCGTAGAGTTATTCTCATCCAATTAGGGTTTTTAACCAATCTTGTGCATCCAATAAGTACGTTTGTATCATTGGTTGAACATTTAGGTCATTTTCGACTTTCCTAGGCTTATTCTCATCCAATTAGGATTTTTAACCAATCTTGTGCATTCAATAAGTGATTTTGTGTCATTGGTTGAACGTTTAGGTCATTTTCGTCCTCCCTATGGTTATTCCCATCCAATTAGGGATTTTAATCAATCTTGTGCATCCAATAACTGATTTTGTGTCATTGGTTGAACATTTAGGTCATTTTCGTCCTCCCTAGCCTTATTCTCATACAATTAGGGTTTTTAACCAATCTTGTGCTTTCAATAAGAGATTTTGTGTCATTGGTTGAACATTTAGGTCATTTTCGTCCTCTGTAGGGTTATTCTCATCCAATTAGGGTCTTTAACCAATCTTGTGCATTCAATAAGTGATTTTGTGTCATTGGTTGAACATTTAGGTCATTTTCGTCCTCCCTAGGGTTATATTCATCCAATTAGGGTTTTTAACCAATCTTGTGCATCCAATAAGTACGTTTGTGTCATTGGTTGAACATTTAGATCATTTTCTTCCTTCCTAGGCTTACTCTCATCCAATTAGGGTTTTTAACCAATCTTGTATATCCAATAAGTATGTTTATGTCATTGGTTGAACAATTAGGTCATTTTCGTCCTCCCTAGCCTTATTATCATCCAATTAGGGTTTTTAACCATTCTTGTGCATCCAATAAGTGATTTTGTGTCATTGGTTGAACATTTAGGTCATTTTCGTCCTCCCTAGGGTTATTCTCATCCAATTAGGGTGTTTAACCAATCTTGTGCATCCAATAACTACGTTTGTGTCATTGGTTGAACATTTAGGTCATTTTCATCTTTCCTAGGCTAATTCTCATCCAATTAGGGTTTTTAGCCAATCATGTGCATCCAATAAGTACGTTTGTGTCATTGGTCGAACATTTAGGTCATTTTCGTCCTCCTTAGCATTATTCTCATCCAATTAGGGTTTTTAACCAATCTTGTGCATCCAATAAGTACGTTTGTGTCATTGGTCGAACATTTAGGTCATTTTCGTCCTCCTTAGCCTTATTCTCATCCAATTAGGGTTTTTAACCAATCTTGTGCATCCAATAAGTACGTTTGTGTCATTGGCCGAACATTTAGGTCATTTCCGTCCTCCCTAGCCTTATTCTCATCCAATTAGGGTTTTTAACCAATCTGTGCATTCAATAAGTGATTTTGTGACATTGGTTGAACATTTAGGTCATTTTTGTCCTCCCTAGGGTTATTCTCATCCAATTAGGGTTTTTAACCAATCTTGTGAATCCAATAAGTGATTTTGTGTCATTGGTTGAACATTTAGGTCATTTTCGTCCTCCGTAGAGTTATTCTCATCCAATTAGGGTTTTTAACCAATCTTGTGCATCCAATAAGTACGTTTGTATCGTTGGTTGAACATTTAGGTCATTTTCGACTTTCCTAGGCTTATTCTCATCCAATTAGGGTTTTTAACCAATCTGTGCATTCAATAAGTGATTTTGTGTCATTGGTTGAACATTTAGGTTATTTTCGTCCTCCCTAGGGTTATTCTCATCCAAGTAGGGTTTTTAACCAATCTTGTGCATCCAATAAGTAAGTTTGTGTCATTGGTTGAACATTTAGGTCATTTTCATCCTTCCTAGCCTTATTCTCATCCAATTAGGGTTTTTAACCAATCTTGTGAATCCAATAAGTGATTTTGTGTCAATGGTTGAACATTTAGGTCATTTTCGTCCTCCGTAGAGTTATTCTCATCCAATTAGGGTTTTTAACCAATCTTGTGCATCCAATAAGTACGTTTGTATCATTGGTTGAACATTTAGGTCATTTTCGACTTTCCTAGGCTTATTCTCATCCAATTAGGATTTTTCACCAATCTTGTGCATTCAATAAGTGATTTTGTGCAATTGGTTGAACGTTTAGGTCATTTTCGTCCTCCCTAGCCTTATTCTCATCCAATTAGGGTTTTTAACCAATCTTGTGAATCCAATAAGTACATTTGTGTCATTGGTTGAACATTTAGGTCATTTTCGTCCTCCCTAGGGTTATTCTCATCCAATTAGGGTGTTTAACCAATCTTGTGCATCCAATAACTACGTTTGTGTCATTGGTTGAACATTTAGGTCATTTTCATCCTTCCTAGGCTAATTCTCATCCAATTAGGGTTTTTAGCCAATCATGTGCATCCAATAAGTACGTTTGTGTCATTGGTCGAACATTTAGGTCATTTTCGTCCTCCTTAGCCTTATTCTCATCCAATTAGGGTTTTTAACCAATCTTGTGCATCCAATAAGTACGTTTGTGTCATTGGTCGACCATTTAGGTCATTTTCGTCCTCCCTAGCCTTATTCTCATCCAATTAGGGTTTTTAACCAATCTGTGCATTCAATAAGTGATTTTGTGACATTGGTTGAACATTTAGGTCATTTTCGTCCTCCCTAGGGTTATTCTCATCCAAGTAGGGTTTTTAACCAATCTTGTGTATCCAATAAGTAAGTTTGTGTCATTGGTTGAACATTTAGGTCATTTTCGTCCTTCCTAGCCTTATTCTCATCCAATTTGGGTTTTTAACCAATGTTGTGAATCCAATAAGTGATTTTGTGTCATTGGTTGAACATTTAGGTCATTTTCGTCCTCCGTAGAGTTATTCTCATCCAATTAGGGTTTTTAACCAATCTTGTGCATCCAATAAGTACGTTTGTATCATTGGTTGAACATTTAGGTCATTTTCGACTTTCCTAGGCTTATTCTCATCCAATTAGGATTTTTAACCAATCTTGTGCATTCAATAAGTGATTTTGTGTCATTGGTTGAACGTTTAGGTCATTTTCGTCCTCCCTATGGTTATTCTCATCCAATTAGGGATTTTAATCAATCTTGTGCATCCAATAACTGATTTTGTGTCATTGGTTGAACATTTAGGTCATTTTCGTCCTCCCTAGCCTTATTCTCATACAATTAGGGTTTTTAACCAATCTTGTGCTTTCAATAAGAGATTTTGTGTCATTGGTTGAACATTTAGGTCATTTTCGTCCTCCCTAGGGTTATTCTCATCCAATTAGGGTTTTTAACCAATCTTGTGCATTCAATAAGTGATTTTGTGTCATTGGTTGAACATTTAGGTCATTTTCGTCCTCCCTAGGGTTATATTCATCCAATTAGGGTTTTTAACCAATCTTGTGCATCCAATAAGTACGTTTGTGTCATTGGTTGAACATTTAGATCATTTTCTTCCTTCCTAGGCTTACTCTCATCCAATTAGGGTTTTTAACCAATCTTGTATATCCAATAAGTATGTTTGTGTCATTGGTTGAACATTTAGGTCATTTTCGTCCTCCCTAGCCTTATTATCATCCAATTAGGGTTTTTAACCATTCTTGTGCATCCAATAAGTGATTTTGTGTCATTGGTTGAACATTTAGGTCATTTTCGTCCTCTGAAGGGTTATTCTCATCTAATTAGGGTTTTTAACCAATCTTGTGCATTCAATAAGTGATTTTGTGTCATTGGTTGAACATTTAGGTCATTTTCGTCCTCCCTAGGGTTATATTCATCCAATTAGGGTTTTTAACCAATCTTGTGCATCCAATAAGTACGTTTGTGTCATTGGTTGAACATTTAGATCATTTTCTTCCTTCCTAGGCTTATTCTCATCCAATTAGGGTTTTTAACCAATCTTGTGCATCCAATAAGTATGTTTGTGTCATTGGTTGAACATTTTGGTCATTTTCGTCCTCCCTAGCCTTATTATCATCCAGTTAAGGTTTTTAACCATTCTTGTGCATCCAATAAGTGATTTTGTGTCATTGGTTGAACATTTAGGTCATTTTCGTCCTCCCTAGGGTTATTCTCATCCAATTAGGGTTTTTAACCAATCTTGTGCATCCAATAAGTACGTTTGTGTCATTGGTTGAACATTTAGATCATTTTCTTCCTTCCTAGGCTTACTCTCATCCAATTAGGGTTTTTAACCAATCTTGTATATCCAATAAGTATGTTTGTGTCATTGGTTGAACAATTAGGTCATTTTCGTCCTCCCTAGCCTTATTATCATCCAATTAGGGTTTTTAACCATTCTTGTGCATCCAATAAGTGATTTTGTGTCATTGGTTGAACATTTAGGTCATTTTCGTCCTCCCTAGGGTTATTCTCATCCAATTAGGGTGTTTAACCAATCTTGTGCATCCAATAACTACGTTTGTGTCATTGGTTGAACATTTAGGTCATTTTCATCCTTCCTAGGCTAATTCTCATCCAATTAGGGGTTTTAGCCAATCATGTGCATCCAATAAGTACGTTTGTGTCATTGGTCGAACATTTAGGTCATTTTCGTCCTCCTTAGCCTTATTCTCATCCAATTAGGGTTTTTAACCAATCTTGTGCATCCAATAAGTACGTTTGTGTCATTGGTCGAACATTTAGGTCATTTTCGTCCTCACTAGCCTTATTCTCATCCAATTAGGGTTTTTAACCAATTTGTGCATTCAATAAGTGATTTTGTGTCATTGGTTGAACATTTAGGTTCTTTTCGTCCTCCCTAGGGTTATTCTCATCCAAGTAGGGTTTTTAACCAATCTTGTGCATCCAATAAGTAAGTTTGTGTCATTGGTTGAACATTTAGGTCATTTTCATCCTTCCTAGCCTTATTCTCATCCAATTAGGGTTTTTAACCAATCTTGTGAATCCAATAAGTCATTTTGTGTCAATGGTTGAACATTTAGGTCATTTTTGTCCTCCGTAGAGTTATTCTCATCCAATTAGGGTTTTTAACCAATCTTGTGCATCCAATAAGTACGTTTGTATCATTGGTTGAACATTTAGGTCATTTTCGACTTTCCTAGGCTTATTCTCATCCAATTAGGATTTTTAACCAATCTTGTGCATTCAATAAGTGATTTTGTGTCATTGGTTGAACGTTTAGGTCATTTTCGTCCTCCCTATGGTTATTCTCATCCAATTAGGGATTTTAATCAATCTTGTGCATCCAATAACTGATTTTGTGTCATTGGTTGAACATTTAGGTCATTTTCGTCCTCCCTAGCCTTATTCTCATACAATTAGGGTTTTTAACCAATCTTGTGCTTTCAATAAGAGATTTTGTGTCATTGGTTGAACATTTAGGTCATTTTCGTCCTCCCTAGGGTTATTCTCATCCAATTAGGGTTTTTAACCAATCTTGTGCATCCAATAACTACGTTTGTGTCATTGGTTGAACATTTAGGTCATTTTCATCCTTCCTAGCCTTATTCTCATCCAATTAGGGTTTTTAACCAATCTTGTGAATCCAATAAGTCATTTTGTGTCAATGGTTGAACATTTAGGTCATTTTTGTCCTCCGTAGAGTTATTCTCATCCAATTAGGGTTTTTAACCAATCTTGTGCATCCAATAAGTACGTTTGTATCATTGGTTGAACATTTAGGTCATTTTCGACTTTCCTAGGCTTATTCTCATCCAATTAGGATTTTTAACCAATCTTGTGCATTCAATAAGTGATTTTGTGTCATTGGTTGAACGTTTAGGTCATTTTCGTCCTCCCTAG
>JBBPBP010000172.1:431988-456007 GCA_037974735.1 Cicer chorassanicum
CATTGGTTGAACATTTAGGTCATTTTCGTCCTCCCTAGGGTTATTCTCATCCAATTAGGGTGTTTAACCAATCTTGTGCATCCAATAACTACGTTTGTGTCATTGGTTGAACATTTAGGTCATTTTCATCCTTCCTAGGCTAATTCTCATCCAATTAGGGTTTTTAGCCAATTATGTGCATCCAATAAGTACGTTTGTGTCATTGGTCGAACATTTAGGTCATTTTCGTCCTCCTTAGCCTTATTCTTATCCAATTAGGGTTTTTAACCAATCTTGTGCATCCAATAAGTACGTTTGTGTCATTGGTCGAACATTTAGGTCATTTTCGTCCTCCCTAGCCTTATTCTCATCCAATTAGGGTTTTTAACCAATCTGTGCATTCAATAAGTGATTTTGTGACATTCTTTGAACCTTTAGGTCATTTTCGTCCTCCCTAGGGTTATTCTCATCCAAGTAGGGTTTTTAACCAATCTTGTGTATCCAATAAGTAAGTTTGTGTCATTGGTTGAACATTTAGGTCATTTTCGTCCTTCCTAGCCTTATTCTCATCCAATTTGGGTTTTTAACCAATGTTGTGAATCCAATAAGTGATTTTGTGTCATTGGTTGAACATTTAGGTCATTTTCGTCCTCCGTAGAGTTATTCTCATCCAATTAGGGTTTTTAACCAATCTTGTGCATCCAATAAGTACGTTTGTATCATTGGTTGAACATTTAGGTCATTTTCGACTTTCCTAGGCTTATTCTCATCCAATTAGGATTTTTAACCAATCTTGTGCATTCAATAAGTGATTTTGTGTCATTGGTTGAACGTTTAGGTCATTTTCGTCCTCCCTATGGTTATTCTCATCCAATTAGGGATTTTAATCAATCTTGTGCATCCAATAACTGATTTTGTGTCATTGGTTGAACATTTAGGTCATTTTCGTCCTCCCTAGCCTTATTCTCATACAATTAGGGTTTTTAACCAATCTTGTGCTTTCAATAAGAGATTTTGTGTCATTGGTTGAACATTTAGGTCATTTTCGTCCTCCCTAGGGTTATTCTCATCCAATTAGGGTTTTTAACCAATCTTGTGCATTCAATAAGTGATTTTGTGTCATTGGTTGAACATTTAGGTCATTTTCGTCCTCCCTAGGGTTATATTCATCCAATTAGGGTTTTTAACCAATCTTGTGCATCCAATAAGTACGTTTGTGTCATTGGTTGAACATTTAGATCATTTTCTTCCTTCCTAGGCTTACTCTCATCCAATTAGGGTTTTTAACCAATCTTGTATATCCAATAAGTATGTTTGTGTCATTGGTTGAACATTTAGGTCATTTTCGTCCTCCCTAGCCTTATTATCATCCAATTAGGGTTTTTAACCATTCTTGTGCATCCAATAAGTGATTTTGTGTCATTGGTTGAACATTTAGGTAATTTTCGTCCTCCCTAGGGTTATTCTCATCCAAGTAGGGTTTTTAACCAATCTTGTGTATCCAATAAGTAAGTTTGTGTCATTGGTTGAACATTTAGGTCATTTTCGTCCTTCCTAGCCTTATTCTCATCCAATTAGGGTTTTTAACCAATCTTGTGAATCCAATAAGTGATTTTGTGTCATTGGTTGAACATTTAGGTCATTTTCGTCCTCCGTAGAGTTATTCTCATCCAATTAGGGTTTTTAACCAATCTTGTGCATCCAATAAGTACGTTTGTATCATTGGTTGAACATTTAGGTCATTTTCGACTTTCCTAGGCTTATTCTCATCCAATTAGGATTTTTAACCAATCTTGTGCATTCAATAAGTGATTTTGTGTCATTTGTTGAACGTTTAGGTCATTTTCGTCCTCCCTATGGTTATTCTCATCTAATTAGGGATTTTAATCAATCTTGTGCATCCAATAACTGATTTAGTCTCATTGGTTGAACATTTAGGTCATTTTCGTCCTCCCTAGCCTTATTCTCATCCAATTAGGGTTTTTAACCAATCTTGTGCATTCAATAAGTGATTTTGTGTCATTGGTTGAACATTTAGGTCATTTTCGTCCTCCCTAGCCTTATTCTCATCCAATTAGGGTTTTTAACCAATCTTGTGCTTTCAATAAGTGATTTTGTGTCATTGGTTGAACATTTAGGTCATTTTCGTCCTCTGTAGGGTTATTCTCATCCAATTAGGGTCTTTAACCAATCTTGTGCATCCAATAAGTACGTTTGTGTCATTGGTTGAACATTTAGATCATTTTCTTCCTTCCTAGGCTTACTCTCATCCAATTAGGGTTTTTAACCAATCTTGTATATACAATAAGTATGTTTGTGTCATTGGTTGAACAATTAGGTCATTTTCGTCCTCCCTAGCCTTATTATCATCCAATTAGGGTTTTTAACCATTCTTGTGCATCCAATAAGTGATTTTGTGTCATTGGTTGAACATTTAGGTCATTTTCGTCCTCCCTAGGGTTATTCTCATCCAATTAGGGTGTTTAACCAATCTTGTGCATCCAATAACTACGTTTGTGTCATTGGTTGAACATTTAGGTCATTTTCATCCTTCCTAGGCTAATTCTCATCCAATTAGGGTTTTTAGCCAATCATGTGCATCCAATAAGTACGTTTGTGTCATTGGTCGAACATTTAGGTCATTTTCGTCCTCCTTAGCCTTATTCTCATCCAATTAGGGTTTTTAACCAATCTTGTGCATCCAATAAGTACGTTTGTGTCATTGGTCGACCATTTAGGTCATTTTCGTCCTCCCTAGCCTTATTCTCATCCAATTAGGGTTTTTAACCAATCTGTGCATTCAATAAGTGATTTTGTGACATTGGTTGAACATTTAGGTCATTTTCGTCCTCCCTAGGGTTATTCTCATCCAAGTAGGGTTTTTAACCAATCTTGTGTATCCAATAAGTAAGTTTGTGTCATTGGTTGAACATTTAGGTCATTTTCGTCCTTCCTAGCCTTATTCTCATCCAATTAGGGTTTTTAACCAATCTTGTGAATCCAATAAGTGATTTTGTGTCATTGGTTGAACATTTAGGTCATTTTCGTCCTCCGTAGAGTTATTCTCATCCAATTAGGGTTTTTAACCAATCTTGTGCATCCAATAAGTACGTTTGTATCATTGGTTGAACATTTAGGTCATTTTCGACTTTCCTAGGCTTATTCTCATCGAATTAGGATTTTTAACCAATCTTGTGCATTCAATAAGTGATTTTGTGTCATTGGTTGAACGTTTAGGTCATTTTCGTCCTCCCTATGGTTATTCTCATCCAATTAGGGATTTTAATCAA
Organism: Cicer chorassanicum; assembly: GCA_037974735.1. NCBI lineage: Eukaryota > Viridiplantae > Streptophyta > Magnoliopsida > Fabales > Fabaceae > Cicer > Cicer chorassanicum. Next base: position 435,258 of record JBBPBP010000172.1, read on the forward strand.
TCTTGTGCATCCAATAACTGATTTTGTCTCATTGGTTGAACATTTAGGTCATTTTCGTCCTCCCTAGCCTTATTCTCATCCAATTAGGGTTTTTAACCAATCTTGTGCTTTCAATAAGTGATTTTGTGTCATTGGTTGAACATTTAGGTCATTTTCGTCCTCTGTAGGGTTATTCTCATCCAATTAGGGTCTTTAACCAATCTTGTGCATTCAATAAGTGATTTTGTGTCATTGGTTGAACATTTAGGTCATTTTCGTCCTCCCTAGCCTTATTCTCATCCAATTAGGGTTTTTAACCAATCTTGTGCTTTCAATATGTGATTTTGTGTCATTGGTTGAACATTTAGGTCATTTTCGTCCTCTGTAGGGTTATTCTCATCCAATTAGGGTCTTTAACCAATCTTGTGCATCCAATAAGTACGTTTGTGTCATTGGTTGAACATTTAGATCATTTTCTTCCTTCCTAGGCTTACTCTCATCCAATTAGGGTTTTTAACCAATCTTGTATATACAATAAGTATGTTTGTGTCATTGGTTGAACAATTAGGTCATTTTCGTCCTCCCTAGCCTTATTATCATCCAATTAGGGTTTTTAACCATTCTTGTGCATCCAATAAGTGATTTTGTGTCATTGGTTGAACATTTAGGTCATTTTCGTCCTCCCTAGGGTTATTCTCATCCAATTAGGGTGTTTAACCAATCTTGTGCATCCAATAACTACGTTTGTGTCATTGGTTGAACATTTAGGTCATTTTCATCCTTCCTAGGCTAATTCTCATCCAATTAGGGTTTTTAGCCAATCATGTGCATCCAATAAGTACGTTTGTGTCATTGGTCGAACATTTAGGTCATTTTCGTCCTCCTTAGCCTTATTCTCATCCAATTAGGGTTTTTAACCAATCTTGTGCATCCAATAAGTACGTTTGTGTCATTGGTCGACCATTTAGGTCATTTTCGTCCTCCCTAGCCTTATTCTCATCCAATTAGGGTTTTTAACCAATCTGTGCATTCAATAAGTGATTTTGTGACATTGGTTGAACATTTAGGTCATTTTCGTCCTCCCTAGGGTTATTCTCATCCAAGTAGGGTTTTTAACCAATCTTGTGTATCCAATAAGTAAGTTTGTGTCATTGGTTGAACATTTAGGTCATTTTCGTCCTTCCTAGCCTTATTCTCATCCAATTAGGGTTTTTAACCAATCTTGTGAATCCAATAAGTGATTTTGTGTCATTGGTTGAACATTTAGGTCATTTTCGTCCTCCGTAGAGTTATTCTCATCCAATTAGGGTTTTTAACCAATCTTGTGCATCCAATAAGTACGTTTGTATCATTGGTTGAACATTTAGGTCATTTTCGACTTTCCTAGGCTTATTCTCATCGAATTAGGATTTTTAACCAATCTTGTGCATTCAATAAGTGATTTTGTGTCATTGGTTGAACGTTTAGGTCATTTTCGTCCTCCCTATGGTTATTCTCATCCAATTAGGGATTTTAATCAATCTTGTGCATCCAATAACTGATTTTGTCTCATTGGTTGAACATTTAGGTCATTTTCGTCCTCCCTAGCCTTATTCTCATCCAATTAGGGTTTTTAACCAATCTTGTGCTTTCAATAAGTGATTTTGTGTCATTGGTTGAACATTTAGGTCATTTTCGTCCTCTGTATGGGTTATTCTCATCCAATTAGGGTCTTTAACCAATCTTGTGCATTCAATAAGTGATTTTGTGTCATTGATTGAACATTTAGGTCATTTTCGTCCTCCCTAGGGTTATATTCATCCAATTAGGGTTTTTAACCAATCTTGTGCATCCAATAAGTACGTTTGTGTCATTGGTTGAACATTTAGATCATTTTCTTCCTTCCTAGGCTTACTCTCATCCAATTAGGGTTTTTAACCAATCTTGTATATCCAATAAGTATGTTTGTGTCATTGGTTGAACATTTAGGTCATTTTCGTCCTCCCTAGCCTTATTATCATCCAATTAGGGTTTTTAACCATTCTTGTGCATCCAATAAGTGATTTTGTGTCATTGGTTGAACATTTAGGTCATTTTCGTCCTCTGAAGGGTTATTCTCATCTAATTAGGGTTTTTAACCAATCTTGTGCATTCAATAAGTGATTTTGTGTCATTGGTTGAACATTTAGGTCATTTTCGTCCTCCCTAGGGTTATATTCATCCAATTAGGGTTTTTAACCAATCTTGTGCATCCAATAAGTACGTTTGTGTCATTGGTTGAACATTTAGATCATTTTCTTCCTTCCTAGGCTTATTCTCATCCAATTAGGGTTTTTAACCAATCTTGTGCATCCAATAAGTATGTTTGTGTCATTGGTTGAACATTTAGGTCATTTTCGTCCTCCCTAGCCTTATTATCATCCAATTAGGGTTTTTAACCATTCTTGTGCATCCAATAAGTGATTTTGTGTCATTGGTTGAACATTTAGGTCATTTTCGTCCACCCTAGGGTTATTCTCATCCAATTAGGGTGTTTAACCAATCTTGTGCATCCAATAACTACGTTTGTGTCATTAGTTGAACATTTAGGTCATTTTCATTCTTCCTAGGCTAATTCTCATCCAATTAGGGTTTTTAACCAATCATGTGCATCCAATAAATACGTTTGTGTCATTGGTCGAACATTTAGGTCATTTTCGTCCTCCCTAGCCTTATTCTCATCCAATTAGGGTTTTTAACCAATCTTGTGCATCCAATAAGTACGTTTGTATCATTGGTTGAACGTTTAGGTCATTTTCATCCTCTCTAGGCTTATTCTCATCCAATTAGGGTTTTTAACCAATCTTGTGCATTCAATAAGTGATTTTGTGTCATTGGTTGAACATTTACGTCATTTTCGTCCTTCCTATGCTTATTCTCATCCAATTAAGGTTTTTAACCAATCTTGTGCATCCAATAAGTGATTTTGTGTCATTGGTTGAACATTTAGGTAATTTTCGTCCTCCCTACGGTTATTCTCATCCAATTAGGGTTTTTAACCAATCTTGTGCATCCAATAAGTACGTTTGTGTCATTGGTTGAACATTTAGGTCATTTTCGTCCTTCCAAGGCTTATTCTCATCCAATTAGGGTTTTTAACCAATCTTGTGCATCCAATAAGTACGTTTGTGTCATTGGTTGAACATTTAGGTCATTTTCGTCCTTCCTATGCTTATTCTCATCCAATAAGGGTTTTTAACCAATCTTGTGCATCCAATAAGTACGTTTGTGTCATTGGTTGAACATTTAGGTCATTTTCGTCCTCCCTAGCCTTATTCTCATCCAATTAGGGTTTTTAACCAATCTTGTGCATCCAATAAGTGATTTTGTGTCATTGGTTGAACATTTAGGTCATTTTCGTCCTCCCTAGGGTTATTCTCATCCAATTAGGGTGTTTAACCAATCTTGTGCATCCAATAACTACGTTTGTGTCATTGGTTGAACATTTAGGTCATTTTCGTCCTTCCTAGGCTAATTCTCATCCAATTAGGGTTTTTAACCAATCATGTGCATCCAATAAGTACGTTTGTGTCATTGGTCGATTATTTAGGTCATTTTCATCCTCCCTAGCCTTATTCTCATCCAATTAGGGTTTTTAACCAATCTTGTGCATCCAATAAGTACGTTTATGTCATTGGTCGAACATTTAGGTCACTTTCGTCCTCCCTAGCCTTATTCTCATCCAATTAGGGTTTTTAACCAATCTTGTGCATTCAATAAGTGATTTTGTGTCATTGGTTGAACATTTAGGTCATTTTCGTCCTCCCTAGGGTTATTCTCATCCAATTAGGGTGTTTAACCAATCTTGTGCATCCAATAACTACGTTTGTGTCATTGGTTGAACATTTAGGTCATTTTCGTCCTTCCTAGGCTAATTCTCATCCAATTAGGGTTTTTAACCAATCATGTGCATCCAATAAGTACGTTTGTGTCATTGGTCGAACATTTAGGTCATTTTCGTCCTCCCTAGCCTTTTTCTCATCCAATTAGGGTTTTTAACCAATCTTGTGCATCCAATAAGTACGTTTGTGTCATTGGTCGAACATTTAGGTCATTTTCGTCCTCCCTAGCCTTATTCTCATCCAATTAGGGTTTTTAACCAATCTTGTGCATTCAATAAGTGATTTTGTGTCATTGGTTGAACATTTAGGTCATTTTCGTCCTCCCTAGGGTTATATTCATCCAATTAGGGTTTTTAACCAATCTTGTGCATCCAATAAGTACGTTTGTGTCATTGGTTGAACATTTAGGTCATTTTCGTCCTTCCTAGGCTTATTCTCATCCAATTAGGGTTTTTAACCAATCTTGTGCACCCAATAAGTGATTTTGTGTCATTGGTTTAACATTTAGGTCATTTTCGTCCTCCCTAGGGTTATTCTCATCCAATTAGGGTTTTTAACCAATCTTGTGCATCCAATAAGTACGTTTGTGTCATTGGTTGAACATTTAGGTCATTTTCGTCCTCCCTAGGCTTATTCTCATCCAATTAGGGTTTTTAACTAATCTTGTGCATCCAATAAGTGATTTTGTGTCATTGGTTGAACATTTAGGTCATTTTCGTCCTCCCTAGGCTTATTCTCATCCAATTAGGGTTTTTAACCAATCTTGTGCATCCAATAAGTGATTTTGTGTCATTGGTTGAACATTTAGGTCATTTTCGTCCTCCGAAGGCTTATTCTCGTCCAATTAGGGTTTTTAACCAATCTTGTGCATTTAATAAGTACATTTGTGTCATTGGTTGAACATTTAGGTCATTTTCGTCCTCCCAAGGCTTATTCTCGTCCAATTAGGGTTTTTAACCAATCTTGTGCATCCAATAAGTGATTTTGTGTCATTGGTTGAACATTTAGGTCATTTTCGTCCTCCCAAGGCTTATTCTCGTCCAATTAGGGTTTTTACCCAATTTTGTGCATCCAATAAGTGATTTTGTGTCATTGGTTGAACATTTAGGTCATTTTCGTCCTCCCAAGGCTTATTCTCGTCCAATTAGGGTTTTTAACCAATCTTGTGCATCCAATAAGTGATTTTGTGTCATTGGTTGAACATTTAGGTCATTTTCGTCCTCCATATGCTTATTCTCGTCCAATTAGGGTTTTTAACCAATCTTGTGCATCCAATAAGTACATTTGTGTCATTGGTTGAACATTTAGGTCATTTTCGTCCTCCCAAGGCTTATTCTCGTCCAATTAGGGTTTTTAACCAATCTTGTGCATCAAATAAAAACATTTGTGTCATTGGTTGAACATTTAGGTCATTTTCGTCCTCCCAAGGCTTATTCTCGTCCAATTAGGGTTTTTAACCAATCTTGTGCATCCAATAAGTGATTTTGTGTCATTGGTTGAACATTTAGGTCATTTTCGTCCTCCCAAGGCTTTCTCTCGTCCAATTAGGGTTTTTAACCAATCTTGTGCATCCAATAAGTACATTTGTGTCATTGGTTGAACATTTAGGTCATTTTCGTCCTCCCAAGGCTTATTCTCGTCCAATTAGGGTTTTTAACCAATCTTGTGCATCCAATAAGTACATTTGTGTCATTGGTTGAACATTTAGGTCATTTTCGTCCTCCCAAGGTTAATTCTCGTCCAATTAGGGTTTTTAACCAATCTTGTGCATCCAATAAGTACATTTGTTTTATTGGTTGAACATTTAGGTCATTTTCGTCCTCCCAAGGCTTATTCTCTTCCAATTAGGGTTTTTAACCAATCTTGTGCATCCAATAAGTACATTTGTGTCATTGGTTGAACATTTAGGTCATTTTCGTCCTCCCAAGGCTTATTCTCGTCCAATTAGGGTTTTTAACCAATCTTGTGCATCCAATAAGTCCTTTTGTGTCATTGGTTGAACATTTAGGTCATTTTCGTCCTCCCAAGGCTTATTCTCGTCCAATTAGGGTTTTTAACCAATCTTGTGCATCCAATAAGTGATTTTGTGTCATTGGTTGAACATTTAGGTCATTTTCGTCCTACCTAGGCTTATTCTTGTCCAATTAGGATTTTTAACCAATCTTGTGCATCAAATAAGTTACTTTGTGTCATTGGTTGAACATTTAGGTCATTTTCGTCCTCCCAAGGCTTATTCTCGTCCAATTAGGGTTTTTAACCAATCTTGTGCATCCAATAAGTGATTTTGTGTCATTGGTTGAACATTTAGGTCATTTTCGTCGTCCAAAGGCTTATTCTCGTATAATTAGGGTTTTTAACCAATCTTGTGCATCCAATAAGTGATTTTGTGTCATTGGTTGAACATTTAGGTCATTTTCGTCCTCCCAAGGCTTATTCTCGTCCAATTAGGGTTTTTAACCAATCTTGTGCATCCAATAAGTGATTTTGTGTCATTGGTTGAACATTTAGGTCATTTCCTTCCTCCCAAGGCTTATTCTTGTCCAATTAGGGTTTTTATCCAATCTTGTGCATCCAATAAGTACATTTGTGTCATTGGTTGAACATTTAGGTCATTTTTCGTCCTCCCAAGGCTTATTCTCGTCCAATTAGGGTTTTTGACCTATATTGTGCATCCTATAAGTACATTTGTGTTATTGGTTGAACATTTAGGTCATTTTCGTCCTCCCAAGGCTTATTCTCGTCCAATTAGGGTTTTTAACCAATCTTGTGCATCCAATAAGTACATTTGTGTCATTGGTTGAACATTTAGGTCATTTTCGTCCTCCCAAGGCTTATTCTCGTCCAATTAGAGTTTTTAACCAATCTTGCGCATCCAATAAGTGATTTTGTGTGGTTGGTTGAACATTTAGGTCATTTTCGTCCTCCCAAGGCTTATTCTCGTCCAATTAGGGTTTTTAACCAATCTTGTGCATCCAATAAGTGATTTTGTGTCATTGGTTGAACATTTAGGTCATTTTCGTCCTCCCAAGGCTTATTCTCGTCCAATTAGGGTTTTTAACCAATCTTGTGCATCCAATAAGTGATTTTGAGTCATTGTTTGAACATTTAGGTCATTTTCGTCCTCCCAATGCTTATTCTCGTCCAATTAGGGTTTTTAACCAATCTTGTGCATCCAATAAGTGATTTTGTGTCATTGGTTGAACATTTAGGTCATTTTCGTCCTCCCAAGACTTATTCTCGTCCAATTAGGGTTTTTAACCAAACTTGTGCATCCAATAAGTGATTTTATGTCATTGGTTGAACATGTAGGTCATATTCGTCCTCCCAAGGCTTATTCTCGTCCAATTAGGATTTTTTAACCAATCTTGTGCATCCAATAAGTGATTTTGTGTCATTGGTTGAACATTTAGGTCATTTTCGTCCTTCCTAGGCTTATTCTCATCCAATTAGGGTTTTTAACCAATCTTGTGCATCCAATAAGTGATTTTGTGTCATTGGTTGAACATTTAGGTCATTTTCGTCCTCCCTGGGCATATTCTCGTCAAATTAGGGTTTTTATCCAATTTTGTGCATCCAATAAGTACGTTTGTGTCATTGGTTGAACATTTATGTCATTTTCGTCCTCCCTAAGCTTATTCTTATCCAATTAGCGTTTTTAACCAATCTTGTGCATCCAATAAGTGATTTTATGTTATTGGTTGAACATTTAGGTTATTTTCGTCCTTCCAAGGCTTATTTTCATCCAATTAGGGCTTTTAACCAATCTTGTGCATCCAATAAGTGATTTTGTGTCATTGGTTAAACACTTTGGTCATTTTTGTCCTCCCTAGGCTTATTCTCATCCAATTAGGTTTTTTAACAAATCTTTTGCATCCAATAAGTGATTTTGTGTCATTGGTTGAACATTTAGGTCATTTTCGTCCGTCCTAGGCTTATTCTCATCCAATTAGGGTTTTTAACCAATCTTGTGCATCCAATAAGTGATTTTGTGTCATTGGTTGAACATTCAGGTCATTTTCGTCCTCCCTGGGCATATTCTCGTCAAATTAGGGTTTTTATCCAATTTTGTGCATCTAATAAGTATGTTTGTGTCATTGGTTCAACATTTATGTCATTTTCGTCCTCCCTAAGCTTATTCTTATCCAATTAGCGTTTTTAACCAATCTTGTGCATCCAATAAGTGATTTTGTGTTATTGGTTGAACATTTAGGTTATTTTCGTCCTTCCAAGGCTTATTTTCATCCAATTAGGGTTTTTAACCAATCTTGTGCATCCAATAAGTGATTTTGTGTCATTGGGTGAACATTTAGGTCATTTTCGTCCTCCCTAGGCTTATTCTCATCCAATTAGGGTTTTTAACCAATCTTGTGCATCCAATAAGTGATTTTGTGTCATTGGTTGAACATTTAGGTCATTTTCGTCATCCCTAGGCTTATTCTCATCCAATTAGGTTTTTTAACAAATCTTTTGCATCCAATAAGTGATTTTGTGTCATTGGTTGAACATTTAGGTCATTTTCGTCCTTCCTAGGCTTATTCTCATCCAATTAGGGTTTTTAACCAATCTTGTGCATCCAATAAGTAATTTTGTGTCATTGGTTGAACATTTAGGTCATTTTCGTCCTCCCTAGCCTTATTCTCATCCAATTAGGGTTTTTAACAAATCTTGTGCATTCAATAAGTGATTTTGTGTCATTGGTTGAACATTTTGGTCATTTTCGTCCTCCGTAGGGTTATTCTCATCAAATTAAGGTTTTTAACCAATCTTGTGCATCCAATAAGTACGTTTGTGTCATTGGTGGAACATTTAGGTTATTTTCGTCCTTCTTAGGCTAATTCTCATCCAATAAGGGTTTTTAACCAATCTTGTGCATCCAATAAGTACGTTTGTGTCATTAGTCGAACATTTAGGTCATTTTCGTCCTCCCTAGCCTTATTCTCATCCAATTAGGGTTTTTAACCAATCTTGTGCATTCAATAGGTGATTTTGTGTCATTGGTTGAACATTTAGGTCATTTTCGTCCTCCCTAGGGTTATATTCATCCAATTAGAGTTTTTAACCAATATTGAGCATCCAATAAGTACGTTTGTGTTATTGGTTGAACATTTAGATCATTTTCTTCCTTCCTAGGCTTATTCTCATCTAATTAGGGTTTTTAACCAATCTTGTGCATCCAATAAGTATGTTTGTGTCATTGGTTGAACATTTAGGTCATTTTCGTCCTCCCTAGCCTTATTATCATCCAGTTAGGGTTTTTAACCATTCTTGTGCATCCAATAAGTGATTTTGTGTCATTGGTTGAACATTTAGGTCATTTTCGTCCTCCCTAGGGTTATTCTCATCCAATTAGGGTGTTTAACCAATCTTGTGCATCCAATAACTACGTTTGTGTCATTGGTTGAACATTTAGGTCATTTTCGTCCTTCCTAGGCTAATTCTCATCCAATTAGGGTTTTTAACCAATCTTGTGCATCCAATAAGTACGTTTGTGTCATTGGTCGAACATTTAGGTCATTTTCGTCCTCCCTAGCCTTATTCTCATCCAATTAGGGTTTTTAACCAATCTTGTGCATCCAATAAGTACGTTTGTGTCATTGGTCGAACATTTAGGTCATTTTCGTCCTCCCTAGCCTTATTCTCATCCAATTAGGGTTTTTAACCAATCTGTGCATTCAATAAGTGATTTTGTGACATTGGTTGAACATTTAGGTCATTTTCGTCCTCCCTAGGGTTATTCTCATCCAATTAGGGTGTTTAACCAATCTTGTGCATCCAATAACTACGTTTGTGTCATTGGTTGAACATTTAGGTCATTTTCATCCTTCCTAGGCTAATTCTCATCCAATTAGGGTTTTTAGCCAATCATGTGCATCCAATAAGTACGTTTGTGTCATTGGTCGAACATTTAGGTCATTTTCGTCCTCCTTAGCCTTATTCTCATCCAATTAGGGTTTTTAGCCAATCATGTGCATCCAATAAGTACGTTTGTGTCATTGGTCGAACATTTAGGTCATTTTTGTCCTCCTTAGCCTTATTCTCATCCAATTAGGGTTTTTAACCAATCTTGTGCATCCAATAAGTACGTTTGTGTCATTGGTCGAACATTTAGGTCATTTTCGTCCTCCCTAGCCTTATTCTCATCCAATTAGGGTTTTTAACCAATCTGTGCATTCAATAAGTGATTTTGTGTCATTGGTTGAACATTTAGGTCATTTTCGTCCTCCCTAGGGTTATTCTCATCCAAGTAGGGTTTTTAACCAATCTTGTGCATCCAATAAGTAAGTTTGTGTCATTGGTTGAACATTTAGGTCATTTTCGTCCTTCCTAGCCTTATTCTCATCCAATTAGGGTTTTTAACCAATCTTGTGAATCCAATAAGTGATTTTGTGTCAATGGTTGAACATTTAGGTCATTTTCGTCCTCCGTAGAGTTATTCTCATCCAATTAGGGTTTTTAACCAATCTTGTGCATCCAATAAGTACGTTTGTGTCATTGGTCGACCATTTAGGTCATTTTCGTCCTCCCTAGCCTTATTCTCATCCAATTAGGGTTTTTAACCAATCTGTGCATTCAATAAGTGATTTTGTGACATTGGTTGAACATTTAGGTCATTTTCGTCCTCCCTAGGGTTATTCTCATCCAAGTAGGGTTTTTAACCAATCTTGTGTATCCAATAAGTAAGTTTGTGTCATTGGTTGAACATTTAGGTCATTTTCGTCCTTCCTAGCCTTATTCTCATCCAATTAGGGTTTTTAACCAATCTTGTGAATCCAATAAGTGATTTTGTGTCATTGGTTGAACATTTAGGTCATTTTCGTCCTCCGTAGAGTTATTCTCATCCAATTAGGGTTTTTAACCAATCTTGTGCATCCAATAAGTACGTTTGTATCATTGGTTGAACATTTAGGTCATTTTCGACTTTCCTAGGCTTATTCTCATCGAATTAGGATTTTTAACCAATCTTGTGCATTCAATAAGTGATTTTGTGTCATTGGTTGAACGTTTAGGTCATTTTCGTCCTCCCTATGGTTATTCTCATCCAATTAGGGATTTTAATCAATCTTGTGCATCCAATAACTGATTTTGTCTCATTGGTTGAACATTTAGGTCATTTTCGTCCTCCCTAGCCTTATTCTCATCCAATTAGGGTTTTTAACCAATCTTGTGCTTTCAATAAGTGATTTTGTGTCATTGGTTGAACATTTAGGTCATTTTCGTCCTCTGTATGGGTTATTCTCATCCAATTAGGGTCTTTAACCAATCTTGTGCATTCAATAAGTGATTTTGTGTCATTGATTGAACATTTAGGTCATTTTCGTCCTCCCTAGGGTTATATTCATCCAATTAGGGTTTTTAACCAATCTTGTGCATCCAATAAGTACGTTTGTGTCATTGGTTGAACATTTAGATCATTTTCTTCCTTCCTAGGCTTACTCTCATCCAATTAGGGTTTTTAACCAATCTTGTATATCCAATAAGTATGTTTGTGTCATTGGTTGAACATTTAGGTCATTTTCGTCCTCCCTAGCCTTATTATCATCCAATTAGGGTTTTTAACCATTCTTGTGCATCCAATAAGTGATTTTGTGTCATTGGTTGAACATTTAGGTAATTTTCGTCCTCCCTAGGGTTATTCTCATCCAAGTAGGGTTTTTAACCAATCTTGTGTATCCAATAAGTAAGTTTGTGTCATTGGTTGAACATTTAGGTCATTTTCGTCCTTCCTAGCCTTATTCTCATCCAATTAGGGTTTTTAACCAATCTTGTGAATCCAATAAGTGATTTTGTGTCATTGGTTGAACATTTAGGTCATTTTCGTCCTCCGTAGAGTTATTCTCATCCAATTAGGGTTTTTAACCAATCTTGTGCATCCAATAAGTACGTTTGTATCATTGGTTGAACATTTAGGTCATTTTCGACTTTCCTAGGCTTATTCTCATCCAATTAGGATTTTTAACCAATCTTGTGCATTCAATAAGTGATTTTGTGTCATTGGTTGAACGTTTAGGTCATTTTCGTCCTCCCTATGGTTATTCTCATCCAATTAGGGATTTTAATCAATCTTGTGCATCCAATAACTGATTTTGTGTCATTGGTTGAACATTTAGGTCATTTTCGTCCTCCCTAGGGTTATTCTCATCCAATTAGGGTTTTTAACCAATCTTGTGCATCCAATAAGTACGTTTGTGTCATTGGTTGAACATTTAGATCATTTTCTTCCTTCCTAGGCTTACTCTCATCCAATTAGGGTTTTTAACCAATCTTGTATATCCAATAAGTATGTTTGTGTCATTGGTTGAACATTTAGGTCATTTTCGTCCTCCCTAGCCTTATTATCATCCAATTAGGGTTTTTAACCATTCTTGTGCATCCAATAAGTGATTTTGTGTCATTGGTTGAACATTTAGGTCATTTTCGTCCTCCCTAGGGTTATTCTCATCCAATTAGGGTGTTTAACCAATCTTGTGCATCCAATAACTACGTTTGTGTCATTGGTTGAACATTTAGGTCATTTTCATCCTTCCTAGGGTAATTCTCATCCAATTAGGGTTTTTAGCCAATCATGTGCATCCAATAAGTACGTTTGTGTCATTGGTCGAACATTTAGGTCATTTTAGTCCTCCTTAGCCTTATTCTCATCCAATTAGGGTTTTTAACCAATCTTGTGCATCCAATAAGTACGTTTGTGTCATTGGTCGAACATTTAGGTGATTTTCGTCCTCCTTAGCCTTATTCTCATCCAATTAGGGTTTTTAACCAATCTTGTGCATCCAATAAGTACGTTTGTGTCATTGGTCGAACATTTAGGTCATTTTCGTCCTCCCTAGCCTTATTCTCATCCAATTAGGGTTTTTAACCAATCTGTGCATTCAATAAGTGATTTTGTGTCATTGGTTGAACATTTAGGTCATTTTCGTCCTCCCTAGGGTTATTCTCATCCAAGTAGGGTTTTTAACCAATCTTGTGCATCCAATAAGTAAGTTTGTGTAATTGGTTTTTAATTTAGGTCATTTTCGTCCTTCCTAGCCTTATTCTCATCCAATTAGGGTTTTTAACCAATCTTATGAATCCAATAAGTGATTTTGTGTCAATGGTTGAACATTTAGGTCATTTTCGTCCTCCGTAGAGTTATTCTCATCCAATTAGGGTTTTTAACCAATCTTGTGGATCCAATAAGTACGTTTGTATCATTGGTTGAACATTTAGGTCATTTTCGACTTTCCTAGGCTTATTATCATCCAATTAGGATTTTTAACCAATCTTGTGCATTCAATAAGTGATTTTGTGTCATTGGTTGAACGTTTAGGTCATTTTCGTCCTCCCTATGGTTATTCTCATCCAATTAGGGATTTTAATCAATCTTGTGCATCCAATAACTGATTTTGTCTCATTGGTTGAACATTTAGGTCATTTTCGTCCTCCCTAGCCTTATTCTCATCCAATTAGGGTTTTTAACCAATCTTGTGCTTTCAATAAGTGATTTTGTGTCATTGGTTGAACATTTAGGTCATTTTCGTCCTCTGTAGGGTTATTCTCATCCAATTAGGGTCTTTAACCAATCTTGTGCATTCAATAAGTGATTTTGTGTCATTGGTTGAACATTTAGGTCATTTTCGTCCTCCCTAGGGTTATATTCATCCAATTAGGGTTTTTAACCAATCTTGTGCATCCAATAAGTACGTTTGTGTCATTGGTTGAACATTTAGATCATTTTCTTCCTTCCTAGGCTTACTCTCATCCAATTAGGGTTTTTAACCAATCTTGTATATCCAATAAGTATGTTTGTCTCATTGGTTGAACATTTAGGTCATTTTCGTCCTCCTTAGCCTTATTATCATCCAATTAGGGTTTTAAACCATTCTTGTGCATCCAATAAGTGATTTTGTGTCATTGGTTGAACATTTAGGTCATTTTCGTCCTCCCTAGGGTTATTCTCATCCAATTAGGGTGTTTAACCAATCTTGTGCATCCAATAACTACGTTTGTGTCATTGGTTGAACATTTAGGTCATTTTCATCCTTCCTAGGCTAATTCTCATCCAATTAGGGTTTTTAGCCAATTATGTGCATCCAATAAGTACGTTTGTGTCATTGGTCGAACATTTAGGTCATTTTCGTCCTCCTTAGCCTTATTCTTATCCAATTAGGGTTTTTAACCAATCTTGTGCATCCAATAAGTACGTTTGTGTCATTGGTCGAACATTTAGGTCATTTTCGTCCTCCCTAGCCTTATTCTCATCCAATTAGGGTTTTTAACCAATCTGTGCATTCAATAAGTGATTTTGTGACATTGGTTGAACATTTAGGTCATTTTCGTCCTCCCTAGGGTTATTCTCATCCAAGTAGGGTTTTTAACCAATCTTGTGTATCCAATAAGTAAGTTTGTGTCATTGGTTGAACATTTAGGTCATTTTCGTCCTTCCTAGCCTTATTCTCATCCAATTTGGGTTTTTAACCAATCTTGTGAATCCAATAAGTGATTTTGTGTCATTGGTTGAACATTTAGGTCATTTTCGTCCTCCGTAGAGTTATTCTCATCCAATTAGGGTTTTTAACCAATCTTGTGCATCCAGTAAGTACGTTTGTATCATTGGTTGAACATTTAGGTCATTTTCGACTTTCCTAGGCTTATTCTCATCCAATTAGGATTTTTAACCAATCTTGTGCATTCAATAAGTGATTTTGTGTCATTGGTTGAACGTTTAGGTCATTTTCGTCCTCCCTATGGTTATTCTCATCCAATTAGGGATTTTAATCAATCTTGTGCATCCAATAACTGATTTTGTCTCATTGGTTGAACATTTAGGTCATTTTCGTCCTCCCTAGCCTTATTCTCATCCAATTAGGGTTTTTAACCAATCTTGTGCTTTCAATAAGTGATTTTGTGTCATTGGTTGAACATTTAGGTCATTTTCGTCCTCTGTAGGGTTATTCTCATCCAATTAGGGTCTTTAACCAATCTTGTGCATTCAATAAGTGATTTTGTGTCATTGGTTGAACATTTAGGTCATTTTCGTCCTCCCTAGGGTTATATTCATCCAATTAGGGTTTTTAACCAATCTTGTGCATCCAATAAGTACGTTTGTGTCATTGGTTGAACATTTAGATCATTTTCTTCCTTCCTAGGCTTACTCTCATCCAATTAGGGTTTTTAACCAATCTTGTATATGCAATAAGTATGTTTGTGTCATTGGTTGAACAATTAGGTCATTTTCGTCCTCCCTAGCCTTATTATCATCCAATTAGGGTTTTTAACCATTCTTGTGCATCCAATAAGTGATTTTGTGTCATTGGTTGAACATTTAGGTAATTTTCGTCCTCCCTAGGGTTATTCTCATCCAATTAGGGTGTTTAACCAATCTTGTGCATCCAATAACTACGTTTGTGTCATTTGTTGAACATTTAGGTCATTTTCATCCTTCCTAGGCTAATTCTCATCCAATTAGGGTTTTTAGCCAATCATGTGCATCCAATAAGTACGTTTGTGTCATTAGTCGAACATTTAGGTCATTTTCATCCTCCTTAGCCTTATTCTCATCCAATTAGGGTTTTTAACCAATCTTGTGCATCCAATAAGTACGTTTGTGTCATTGGTCGAACATTTAGGTCATTTTCGTCCTCCCTAGCCTTATTCTCATCGAATTAGGGTTTTTAACCAATCTGTGCATTCAATAAGTGATTTTGTGTCATTGGTTGAACATTTAGGTCATTTTCGTCCTCCCTAGGGTTATTCTCATCCAAGTAGGGTTTTTAACCAATCTTGTGCATCCAATAAGTAAGTTTGTGTCATTGGTTGAACATTTAGGTCATTTTCGTCCTTCCTAGCCTTATTCTCGTCCAATTAGGGTTTTTAACCAATCTTGTGAATCCAATAAGTGATTTTGTGTCAATGGTTGAACATTTAGGTCATT
This sequence comes from Cicer chorassanicum, assembly GCA_037974735.1. Lineage (NCBI taxonomy): Eukaryota > Viridiplantae > Streptophyta > Magnoliopsida > Fabales > Fabaceae > Cicer > Cicer chorassanicum. The sequence goes on from JBBPBP010000172.1 coordinate 451,008, forward strand.
TTCGTCCTCCGTAGAGTTATTCTCATCCAATTAGGGTTTTTAACCAATCTTGTGCATCCAATAAGTACGTTTGTATCATTGGTTGAACATTTAGGTCATTTTCGACTTTCCTAGGCTTATTCTCATCCAAATAGGATTTTTAACCAATCTTGTGCATTCAATAAGTGATTTTGTGTCATTGGTTGAACGTTTAGGTCATTTTCGTCCTCCCTATGGTTATTCTCATCCAATTAGGGATTTTAATCAATCTTGTGCATCCAATAACTGATTTTGTGTCATTGGTTGAACATTTAGGTCATTTTCGTCCTCCCTAGCCTTATTCCCATACAATTAGGGTTTTTAACCAATCTTGTGCTTTCAATAAGAGATTTTGTGTCATTGGTTGAACATTTAGGTCATTTTCGTCCTCCCTAGGGTTATTCTCATCCAATTAGGGTTTTTAACCAATCTTGTGCATCCAATAAGTACGTTTGTGTCATTGGTTGAACATTTAGATCATTTTCTTCCTTCCTAGGCTTACTCTCATCCAATTAGGGTTTTTAACCAATCTTGTATATCCAATAAGTATGTTTGTGTCATTGGTTGAACATTTAGGTCATTTTCGTCCTCCCTAGCCTTATTATCATCCAATTAGGGTTTTTAACCATTCTTGTGCATCCAATAAGTGATTTTGTGTCATTGGTTGAACATTTAGGTCATTTTCGTCCTCTGAAGGGTTATTCTCATCTAATTAGGGTTTTTAACCAATCTTGTGCATTCAATAAGTGATTTTGTGTCATTGGTTGAACATTTAGGTCATTTTCGTCCTCCCTAGGGTTATATTCATCCAATTAGGGTTTTTAACCAATCTTGTGCATCCAATAAGTACGTTTGTGTCATTGGTTGAACATTTAGATCATTTTCTTCCTTCCTAGGCTTATTCTCATCCAATTAGGGTTTTTAACCAATCTTGTGCATCCAATAAGTATGTTTGTGTCTTTGGTTGAACATTTAGGTCATTTTCGTCCTCCCTAGCCTTATTATCATCCAATTAGGGTTTTTAACCATTCTTGTGCATCCAATAAGTGATTTTGTGTCATTGGTTGAACATTTAGGTCATTTTCGTCCTCCCTAGGGTTATTCTCATCCAATTAGGGTGTTTAACCATTCTTGTGCATCCAATAACTACGTTTGTGTCATTAGTTGAACATTTAGGTCATTTTCATTCTTCCTAGGCTAATTCTCATCCAATTAGGGTTTTTAACCAATCATGTGCATCCAATAAATACGTTTGTGTCATTGGTCGAACATTTAGGTCATTTTCGTCCTCCCTAGCCTTATTCTCATCCAATTAGGGTTTTTATCCAATCTTGTGCATCCAATAAGTACGTTTGTGTCATTGGTTGAACGTTTAGGTCATTTTCATCCTCTCTAGGCTTATTCTCATCCAATTAGGGTTTTTAACCAATCTTGTGCATCCAGTAAGTGATTTTGTGTCATTGGTTGAACATTTAGGACATTTTCGTCCTCCCTAGGGTTATTCTCATCCAATTAGGGTGTTTAACCAATCTTGTGCATCCAATAACTACGTTTGTGTCATTGGTTGAACATTTAGATCATTTTCAACCTTCCTAGGCTAATTCTGATCCAATTAGGGTTTTTAACCAATCATGTGCATCCAATAAATACGTTTGTGTCATTGGTCGAACATTTAGGTCATTTTCGTCCTCCCTAGCCTTATTCTCATCCAATTAGGGTTTTTAACCAATCTTGTGCATCCAATAAGTACGTTTGTGTCATTGGTCGAACATTTAGGTCATTTTCGTCCTCCCTAGCCTTATTCTCATCCAATTAGGGTTTTTAACCATTCTTGTGCATCCAATAAGTGATTTTGTGTCATTGGTTGAACATTTAGGTCATTTTCGTCCTCCCTAGGGTTATTCTCATCCAATTAGGGTGTTTAACCAATCTTGTGCATCCAATAACTACGTTTGTGTCATTGGTTGAACATTTAGGTCATTTTCATCCTTCCTAGGCTAATTCTCATCCAATTAGGGTTTTTAGCCAATCATGTGCATCCAATAAGTACGTTTGTGTCATTGGTCGAACATTTAGGTCATTTTAGTCCTCCTTAGCCTTATTCTCATCCAATTAGGGTTTTTAACCAATCTTGTGCATCCAATAAGTACGTTTGTGTCATTGGTCGAACATTTAGGTGATTTTCGTCCTCCTTAGCCTTATTCTCATCCAATTAGGGTTTTTAACCAATCTTGTGCATCCAATAAGTACGTTTGTGTCATTGGTCGAACATTTAGGTCATTTTCGTCCTCCCTAGCCTTATTCTCATCCAATTAGGGTTTTTAACCAATCTGTGCATTCAATAAGTGATTTTGTGTCATTGGTTGAACATTTAGGTCATTTTCGTCCTCCCTAGGGTTATTCTCATCCAAGTAGGGTTTTTAACCAATCTTGTGCATCCAATAAGTAAGTTTGTGTCATTGGTTGAACATTTAGGTCATTTTCGTCCTTCCTAGCCTTATTCTCATCCAATTAGGGTTTTTAACCAATCTTGTGAATCCAATAAGTGATTTTGTGTCAATGGTTGAACATTTAGGTCATTTTCGTCCTCCGTAGAGTTATTCTCATCCAATTAGGGTTTTTAACCAATCTTGTGCATCCAATAAGTACGTTTGTATCATTGGTTGAACATTTAGGTCATTTTCGACTTTCCTAGGCTTATTCTCATCCAATTAGGATTTTTAACCAATCTTGTGCATTCAATAAGTGATTTTGTGTCATTGGTTGAACGTTTAGGTCATTTTCGTCCTCCATATGGTTATTCTCATCCAATTAGGGATTTTAATCAATCTTGTGCATCCAATAACTGATTTTGTCTTATTGGTTGAACATTTAGGTCATTTTCGTCCTCCCTAGCCTTATTCTCATCCAATTAGGGTTATTAACCAATCTTGTGCTTTCAATAAGTGATTTTGTGTCATTGGTTGAACATTTAGGTCATTTTCGTCCTCTGTAGGGTTATTCTCATCCAATTAGGGTCTTTAACCAATCTTGTGCATTCAATAAGTGATTTTGTGTCATTGGTTGAACATTTAGGTCATTTTCGTCCTCCCTAGGGTTATATTCATCCAATTAGGGTTTTTAACCAATCTTGTGCATCCAATAAGTACGTTTGTGTCATTGGTTGAACATTTAGATCATTTTCTTCCTTCCTAGGCTTACTCTCATCCAATTAGGGTTTTTAACCAATCTTGTATATCCAATAAGTATGTTTGTCTCATTGGTTGAACATTTAGGTCATTTTCGTCCTCCTTAGCCTTATTATCATCCAATTAGGGTTTTAAACCATTCTTGTGCATCCAATAAGTGATTTTGTGTCATTGGTTGAACATTTAGGTCATTTTCGTCCTCCCTAGGGTTATTCTCATCCAATTAGGGTGTTTAACCAATCTTGTGCATCCAATAACTACGTTTGTGTCATTGGTTGAACATTTAGGTCATTTTCATCCTTCCTAGGTTAATTCTCATCCAATTAGGGTTTTTAGCCAATCATGTGCATCCAATAAGTACGTTTGTGTCATTGGTCGAACATTTAGGTCATTTTCGTCCTCCTTAGCCTTATTCTCATCCAATTAGGGTTTTTAGCCAATCATGTGCATCCAATAAGTACGTTTGTGTCATTGGTCGAACATTTAGGTCATTTTTATCCTCCTTAGCCTTATTCTCATCCAATTAGGGTTTTTAACCAATCTTGTGCATCCAATAAGTACGTTTGTGTCATTGGTCGAACATTTAGGTCATTTTCGTCCTCCCTAGCCTTATTCTCATCCAATTAGGGTTTTTAACCAATCTGTGCATTCAATAAGTGATTTTGTGTCATTGGTTGAACATTTAGGTCATTTTCGTCCTCCCTAGGGTTATTCTCATCCAAGTAGGGTTTTTAACCAATCTTGTGCATCCAATAAGTTTGTGTAATTGGTTTTTAATTTAGGTCATTTTCGTCCTTCCTAGCCTTATTCTCATCCAATTAGGGTTTTTAACCAATCTTGTGAATCCAATAAGTGATTTTGTGTCAATGGTTGAACATTTAGGTCATTTTCGTCCTCCGTAGAGTTATTCTCATCCAATTAGGGTTTTTAACCAATCTTGTGGATCCAATAAGTACGTTTGTATCATTGGTTGAACATTTAGGTCATTTTCGACTTTCCTAGGCTTATTATCATCCAATTAGGATTTTTAACCAATCTTGTGCATTCAATAAGTGATTTTGTGTCATTGGTTGAACGTTTAGGTCATTTTCGTCCTCCCTATGGTTATTCTCATCCAATTAGGGATTTTAATCAATCTTGTGCATCCAATAACTGATTTTGTGTCATTGGTTGAACATTTAGGTCATTTACGTCCTCCCTAGCCTTATTCTCATACAATTAGGGTTTTTAACCAATCTTGTGCTTTCAATAAGAGATTTTGTGTCATTGGTTGAACATTTAGGTCATTTTCGTCCTCCCTAGGGTTATATTCATCCAATTAGGGTTTTTAACCAATCTTGTGCATCCAATAAGTACGTTTGTGTCATTGGTTGAACATTTAGGTCATTTTTGTCCTCCCTAGGCTTATTCTCATCCAATTAGGGTTTTTAACCAATCTTGTATATCAAATAAGTATGTTTGTTTCATTGGTTGAACATTTAGGTCATTTTCGTCCTCCCTAGCCTTATTATCATCCAATTAGGGTTTTTAACCATTCTTGTGCATCCAATAAGTGATTTTGTGTCATTGGTTGAACATTTAGGTCATTTTCGTCCTCCCTAGGGTTATTCTCATCCAATTAGGGTGTTTAACCAATCTTGTGCATTCAATAACTACGTTTGTGTCATTGGTTGAACATTTAGGTCATTTTCATCCTTCCTAGGCTAATTCTCATCCAATTAGGGTTTTTAGCCAATCATGTGCATCCAATAAGTACATTTGTGTCATTGGTCGAACATTTAGGTCATTTTCGTC
>JBBPBP010000172.1:456017-477867 GCA_037974735.1 Cicer chorassanicum
TCCTTCCTAGCCTTATTCTCATCCAATTAGGGTTTTTAACCAATCTTGTGAATCCAATAAGTGATTTTGTGTCAATGGTTGAACATTTAGGTCATTTTCGTCCTCCGTAGAGTTATTCTCATCCAATTAGGGTTTTTAACCAATCTTGTGCATCCAATAAGTACGTTTGTATCATTGGTTGAACATTTAGGTCATTTTCGACTTTCCTAGGCTTATTCTCATCCAATTAGGATTTTTAACCAATCTTGTGCATTCAATAAGTGATTTTGTGTCATTGGTTGAACGTTTAGGTCATTTTCGTCCTCCCTATGGTTATTCTCATCCAATTAGGGATTTTAATCAATCTTGTGCATCCAATAACTGATTTTGTCTCATTGGTTGAACATTTAGGTCATTTTCGTCCTCCCTAGCCTTATTCTCATCCAATTAGGGTTTTTAACCAATCTTGTGCTTTCAATAAGTGATTTTGTGTCATTGGTTGAACATTTAGGTCATTTTCGTCCTCTGTAGGGTTATTCTCATCCAATTAGGGTCTTTAACCAATCTTGTGCATTCAATAAGTGATTTTGTGTCATTGTTTGAACATTTAGGTCATTTTCGTCCTCCCTAGGGTTATATTCATCCAATTAGGGTTTTTAACCAATCTTGTGCATCCAATAAGTACGTTTGTGTCATTGGTTGAACATTTAGATCATTTTCTTCCTTCCTAGGCTTACTCTCATCCAATTAGGGTTTTTAACCAATCTTGTATATCCAATAAGTATGTTTGTGTCATTGGTTGAACATTTAGGTCATTTTCGTCCTCCCTAGCCTTATTATCATCCAATTAGGGTTTTTAACCATTCTTGTGCATCCAATAAGTGATTTTGTGTCATTGGTTGAACATTTAGGTCATTTTCGTCCTCCCTAGGGTTATTCTCATCCAATTAGGGTGTTTAACCAATCTTGTGCATTCAATAACTACGTTTGTGTCATTGGTTGAACATTTAGGTCATTTTCATCCTTCCTAGGCTAATTCTCATCCAATTAGGGTTTTTAGCCAATCATGTGCATCCAATAAGTACATTTGTGTCATTGGTCGAACATTTAGGTCATTTTCGTCATCCTTAGCCTTATTCTCATCCAATTAGGGTTTTTAACCAATCTTGTGCATCCAATAAGTTCGTTTGTGTCATTGGTCGAACATTTAGGTCATTTTCGTCCTCCTTAGCCTTATTCTCATCCAATTAGGGTTTTTAACCAATCTTGTGCATCCAATAAGTACGTTTGTGTCATTGGTCGAACATTTAGGTCATTTTCGTCCTCCCTAGCCTTATTCTCATCCAATTAGGGTTTTTAACCAATCTGTGCATTCAATAAGTGATTTTGTATCATTGGTTGAACATTTAGGTCATTTTCGTCCTCCCTAGGGTTATTCTCATCCAAGTAGGGTTTTTAACCAATCTTGTGCATCCAATAAGTAAGTTTGTGTCATTGGTTGAACATTTAGGTCATTTTCGTCCTTCCTAGCCTTATTCTCATCCAATTAGGGTTTTTAACCAATCTTGTGAATCCAATAAGTGATTTTGTGTCATTGGTTGAACATTTAGGTCATTTTCGTCCTCCGTAGAGTTATTCTCATCCAATTAGGGTTTTTAACCAATCTTGTGCATCCAATAAGTACGTTTGTATCATTGGTTGAACATTTAGGTCATTTTCGACTTTCCTAGGCTTATTCTCATCCAATTAGGATTTTTAACCAATCTTGTGCATTCAATAAGTGATTTTGTGTCATTTGTTGAACGTTTAGGTCATTTTCGTCCTCCCTATGGTTATTCTCATCTAATTAGGGATTTTAATCAATCTTGTGCATCCAATAACTGATTTAGTCTCATTGGTTGAACATTTAGGTCATTTTCGTCCTCCCTAGCCTTATTCTCATCCAATTAGGGTTTTTAACCAATCTTGTGCATTCAATAAGTGATTTTGTGTCATTGGTTGAACATTTAGGTCATTTTCGTCCTCCCTAGCCTTATTCTCATCCAATTAGGGTTTTTAACCAATCTTGTGCTTTCAATAAGTGATTTTGTGTCATTGGTTGAACATTTAGGTCATTTTCGTCCTCTGTAGGGTTATTCTCATCCAATTAGGGTCTTTAACCAATCTTGTGCATCCAATAAGTACGTTTGTGTCATTGGTTGAACATTTAGATCATTTTCTTCCTTCCTAGGCTTACTCTCATCCAATTAGGGTTTTTAACCAATCTTGTATATACAATAAGTATGTTTGTGTCATTGGTTGAACAATTAGGTCATTTTCGTCCTCCCTAGCCTTATTATCATCCAATTAGGGTTTTTAACCATTCTTGTGCATCCAATAAGTGATTTTGTGTCATTGGTTGAACATTTAGGTCATTTTCGTCCTCCCTAGGGTTATTCTCATCCAATTAGGGTGTTTAACCAATCTTGTGCATCCAATAACTACGTTTGTGTCATTGGTTGAACATTTAGGTCATTTTCATCCTTCCTAGGCTAATTCTCATCCAATTAGGGGTTTTAGCCAATCATGTGCATCCAATAAGTACGTTTGTGTCATTGGTCGAACATTTAGGTCATTTTCGTCCTCCTTAGCCTTATTCTCATCCAATTAGGGTTTTTAACCAATCTTGTGCATCCAATAAGTACGTTTGTGTCATTGGTCGAACATTTAGGTCATTTTCGTCCTCCCTAGCCTTATTCTCATCCAATTAGGGTTTTTAACCAATCTGTGCATTCAATAAGTGATTTTGTGTCATTGGTTGAACATTTAGGTCATTTTCGTCCTCCCTAGGGTTATTCTCATCCAAGTAGGGTTTTTAACCAATCTTGTGCATCCAATAAGTAAGTTTGTGTCATTGGTTGAACATTTAGGTCATTTTCGTCCTTCCTAGCCTTATTCTCATCCAATTAGGGTTTTTAACCAATCTTGTGAATCCAATAAGTGATTTTGTGTCAATGGTTGAACATTTAGGTCATTTTCGTCCTCCGTAGAGTTATTCTCATCCAATTAGGGTTTTTAACCAATCTTGTGCATCCAATAAGTACGTTTGTATCATTGGTTGAACATTTAGGTCATTTTCGACTTTCTTAGGCTTATTCTCATCCAATTAGGATTTTTAACCAATCTTGTGCATTCAATAAGTGATTTTGTGTCATTGGTTGAACGTTTAGATCATTTTCGTCCTCCCTATGGTTATTCTCATCCAATTAGGGATTTTAATCAATCTTGTGCATCCAATAACTGATTTTGTCTCACTGGTTGAACATTTAGGTCATTTTCGTCCTCCCTAGCCTTATTCTCATCCAATTAGGGTTTTTAACCAATCTTGTGCTTTCAATAAGTGATTTTGTGTCATTGGTTGAACATTTAGGTCATTTTTGTCCTCTGTAGGGTTATTCTCATCCAATTAGGGTCTTTAACCAATCTTGTGCATTCAATAAGTGATTTTGTGTCATTGGTTGAACATTTAGGTCATTTTCGTCCTCCCTAGGGTTATATTCATCCAATTAGGGTTTTTAACCAATCTTGTGCATCCAATAAGTACGTTTGTGTCATTGGTTGAACATTTAGATCATTTTCTTCCTTCCTAGGCTTACTCTCATCCAATTAGGGTTTTTAACCAATCTTGTATATCCAATAAGTATGTTTGTGTCATTGGTTGAACATTTAGGTCATTTTCGTCCTCCCTAGCCTTATTATCATCCAATTAGGGTTTTTAACCATTCTTGTGCATCCAATAAGTGATTTTGTGTCATTGGTTGAACATTTAGGTAATTTTCGTCCTCCCTAGGGTTATTCTCATCCAAGTAGGGTTTTTAACCAATCTTGTGTATCCAATAAGTAAGTTTGTGTCATTGGTTGAACATTTAGGTCATTTTCGTCCTTCCTAGCCTTATTCTCATCCAATTAGGGTTTTTAACCAATCTTGTGAATCCAATAAGTGATTTTGTGTCATTGGTTGAACATTTAGGTCATTTTCGTCCTCCGTAGAGTTATTCTCATCCAATTAGGGTTTTTAACCAATCTTGTGCATCCAATAAGTACGTTTGTATCATTGGTTGAACATTTAGGTCATTTTCGACTTTCCTAGGCTTATTCTCATCCAATTAGGATTTTTAACCAATCTTGTGCATTCAATAAGTGATTTTGTGTCATTTGTTGAACGTTTAGGTCATTTTCGTCCTCCCTATGGTTATTCTCATCTAATTAGGGATTTTAATCAATCTTGTGCATCCAATAACTGATTTAGTCTCATTGGTTGAACATTTAGGTCATTTTCGTCCTCCCTAGCCTTATTCTCATCCAATTAGGGTTTTTAACCAATCTTGTGCATTCAATAAGTGATTTTGTGTCATTGGTTGAACATTTAGGTCATTTTCGTCCTCCCTAGCCTTATTCTCATCCAATTAGGGTTTTTAACCAATCTTGTGCTTTCAATAAGTGATTTTGTGTCATTGGTTGAACATTTAGGTCATTTTCGTCCTCTGTAGGGTTATTCTCATCCAATTAGGGTCTTTAACCAATCTTGTGCATCCAATAAGTACGTTTGTGTCATTGGTTGAACATTTAGATCATTTTCTTCCTTCCTAGGCTTACTCTCATCCAATTAGGGTTTTTAACCAATCTTGTATATACAATAAGTATGTTTGTGTCATTGGTTGAACAATTAGGTCATTTTCGTCCTCCCTAGCCTTATTATCATCCAATTAGGGTTTTTAACCATTCTTGTGCATCCAATAAGTGATTTTGTGTCATTGGTTGAACATTTAGGTCATTTTCGTCCTCCCTAGGGTTATTCTCATCCAATTAGGGTGTTTAACCAATCTTGTGCATCCAATAACTACGTTTGTGTCATTGGTTGAACATTTAGGTCATTTTCATCCTTCCTAGGCTAATTCTCATCCAATTAGGGGTTTTAGCCAATCATGTGCATCCAATAAGTACGTTTGTGTCATTGGTCGAACATTTAGGTCATTTTCGTCCTCCTTAGCCTTATTCTCATCCAATTAGGGTTTTTAACCAATCTTGTGCATCCAATAAGTACGTTTGTGTCATTGGTCGAACATTTAGGTCATTTTCGTCCTCCCTAGCCTTATTCTCATCCAATTAGGGTTTTTAACCAATCTGTGCATTCAATAAGTGATTTTGTGTCATTGGTTGAACATTTAGGTCATTTTCGTCCTCCCTAGGGTTATTCTCATCCAATTAGGGTGTTTAACCAATCTTGTGCATCCAATAACTACGTTTGTGTCATTGGTTGAACATTTAGGTCATTTTCGTCCTTCCTAGGCTAATTCTCATCCAATTAGGGTTTTTAACCAATCTTGTGCATCCAATAAGTACGTTTGTGTCATTGGTCGAACATTTAGGTCATTTTCGTCCTCCCTAGCCTTATTCTCATCCAATTAGGGTTTTTAACCAATCTTGTGCATCCAATAAGTACGTTTGTGTCATTGGTCGAACATTTAGGTCATTTTCGTCCTCCTAGCCTTATTCTCATCCAATTAGGGTTTTTAACCAATCTTGTGCATTCAATAAGTGATTTTGTGTCATTGGTTGAACATTTACGTCATTTTCGTCCTTCCTATGCTTATTCTCATCCAATTAGGGTTTTTAACCAATCTTGTGCATCCAATAAGTACGTTTGTGTCATTGGTTGAACATTTAGGTCATTTTCGTCCTTCCTAGGCTTATTCTCATCCAATTAGGGTTTTTAACCAATCTTGTGCATTCAATAAGTGATTTTGTGTCATTGGTTGAACATTTAGGTCATTTTCGTCCTCCCTAGGGTTATTCTCATCCAATTAGGGTTTTTAACCAATCTTGTGCATCCAATAAGTACGTTTGTGTCATTGGTTGAACATTTAGATCATTTTCTTCCTTCCTAGGCTTACTCTCATCCAATTAGGGTTTTTAACCAATCTTGTATATCCAATAAGTATGTTTGTGTCATTGGTTGAACATTTAGGTCATTTTCGTCCTCCCTAGCCTTATTATCATCCAATTAGGGTTTTAAACCATTCTTGTGCATCCAATAAGTGATTTTGTGTCATTGGTTGAACATTTAGGTCATTTTCGTCCTCCCTAGGGTTATTCTCATCCAATTAGGGTGTTTAACCAATCTTGTGCATCCAATAACTACGTTTGTGTCATTGGTTGAACATTTAGGTCATTTTCATCCTTCCTAGGCTAATTCTCATCCAATTAGGGTTTTTAGCCAATCATGTGCATCCAATTAGTACGTTTGTGTCATTGGTCGAACATTTAGGTCATTTTCGTCCTCCTTAGCCTTATTCTCATCCAATTAGGGTTTTTAACCAATCTTGTGCATCCAATAAGTACATTTGTGTCATTGGTCGAACATTTAGGTCATTTTCGTCCTCCCTAGCCTTATTCTCATCCAATTAGGGTTTTTAATCAATCTGTGCATTCAATAAGTGATTTTGTGTCATTGGTTGAACATTTAGGTCATTTTCGTCCTCCCTAGGGTTATTCTCATCCAAGTAGGGTTTTTAACCAATCTTGTGCATCCAATAAGTAAGTTTGTGTCATTGGTTGAACATTTAGGTCATTTTCGTCCTTCCTAGCCTTATTCTCATCCAATTAGGGTTTTTAACCAATCTTTTGAATCCAATAAGTGATTTTGTGTCAATGGTTGAACATTTAGGTCATTTTCGTCCTCCGTAGAGTTATTCTCATCCAATTAGGGTTTTTAACCAATCTTGTGCATCCAATAAGTACGTTTGTATCATTGGTTGAACATTTAGGTCATTTTCGACTTTCCTAGGCTTATTCTCATCCAATTAGGATTTTTAACCAATCTTGTGCATTCAATAAGTGATTTTGTGTCATTGGTTGAACGTTTAGGTCATTTTCACCCTCCCTATGGTTATTCTCATCCAATTAGGGATTTTAATCAATCTTGTGCATCCAATAACTGATTTTGTGTCATTGGTTGAACATTTAGGTCATTTTCGTCCTCCCTAGCCTTATTCTCATACAATTAGGGTTTTTAACCAATCTTGTGCTTTCAATAAGAGATTTTGTGTCATTGGTTGAACATTTAGGTCATTTTCGTCCTCTATAGGGTTATTGTCATCCAATTAGGGTTTTTAACCAATCTTGTGCATTCAATAAGTGATTTTGTGTCATTGGTTGAACATTTAGGTCATTTTCGTCCTCCCTAGGGTTATATTCATCCAATTAGGGTTTTTAACCAATCTTGTGCATCCAATAAGTAGATTTGTGTCATTGGTTTAACATTTAGATCATTTTCTTCCTTCCTAGGCTTACTCTCATCCAATTAGGGTTTTTAACCAATCTTGTATATCCAATAAGTATGTTTGTGTCATTGGTTGAACATTTAGGTCATTTTCGTCCTCCCTAGCCTTATTATCATCCAATTAGGGTTTTTAACCATTCTTGTGCATCCAATAAGTGATTTTGTGCCATTGGTTGAACATTTAGGTCATTTTCGTCCTCCCTAGGGTTATTCTCATCCAATTAGGGTGTTTAACCAATCTTGTGCATCCAATAACTACGTTTGTGTCATTGGTTGAACATTTAGGTCATTTTCATCCTTCCTAGGCTAATTCTCATCCAATTAGGGGTTTTAGCCAATCATGTGCATCCAATAAGTACGTTTGTGTCATTGGTCGAACATTTAGGTCATTTTCGTCCTCCTTAGCCTTATTCTCATCCAATTAGGGTTTTTAACCAATCTTGTGCATCCAATAAGTACGTTTGTGTCATTGGTCGAACATTTAGGTCATTTTCGTCCTCCCTAGCCTTATTCTCATCCAATTAGGGTTTTTAACCAATCTGTGCATTCAATAAGTGATTTTGTGACATTGGTTGAACATTTAGGTCATTTTCGTCCTCCCTAGGGTTATTCTCATCCAAGTAGGGTTTTTAACCAATCTTGTGTATCCAATAAGTATGTTTGTGTCATTGGTTGAACATTTAGGTCATTTTCGTCCTTCCTAGCCTTATTCTCATCCAATTAGGGTTTTTAACCAATCTTGTGAATCCAATAAGTGATTTTGTGTCATTGGTTGAACATTTAGGTCATTTTCGTCCTCCGTAGAGTTATTCTCATCCAATTAGGGTTTTTAACCAATCTTGTGCATCCAATAAGTACGTTTGTATCATTGGTTGAACATTTAGGTCATTTTCGACTTTCCTAGGCTTATTCTCATCCAATTAGGATTTTTAACCAATCTTGTGCATTCAATAAGTGATTTTGTGTCATTGGTTGAACGTTTAGGTCATTTTCGTCCTCCCTAGGGTTATTCTCATCCAATTAGGGATTTTAATCAATCTTGTGCATCCAATAACTGATTTTGTGTCATTGGTTGAACATTTAGGTCATTTTCGTCCTCCCTAGCCTTATTCTCATCCAATTAGGGATTTTAACCAATCTTGTCCTTTCAATAAGTGATTTTGTGTCATTGGTTGAACATTTAGGTCATTTTCGTCCTCTGTAGGGTTATTCTCATCCAATTAGGGTTTTTAACCAATCTTGTGCATTCAATAAGTGATTTTGTGTCATTGGTTGAACATTTAGGTCATTTTCGTCCTCCCTAGGGTTATATTCATCCAATTAGGGTTTTTAACCAATCTTGTGCATCCAATAAGTACGTTTGTGTCATTGGTTGAACATTTAGATCATTTTCTTCCTTCCTAGGCTTACTCTCATCCAATTAGGGTTTTTAACCAATCTTGTATATCCAATAAGTATGTTTGTGTCATTGGTTGAACATTTATGTCATTTTCGTCCTCCCTAGCCTTATTATCATCCAATTAGGGTTTTTAACCATTCTTGTGCATCCAATAACTGATTTTGTGTCATTGGTTGAACATTTAGGTCATTTTCGTCCTCCCTAGGGTTATTCTCATCCAATTAGGGTTTTTAACGAATCTTGTGCATCCAATAAGTGATTTTGTTTCATTGGTTGAACATTTAGGTCATTTTCGTCCTCCCTAGGGTTATTCTCATCCAATTAGGGTTTTTCACCAATCTTGTGCATCCAATAAGTACGTTTGTCTCATTGGTTGAACATTTAGGTCATTTTCGTCCTTCCTAGCCTTATTCTCATCCAATTAGGGTTTTTAACCAATCTTGTGAATCCAATAAGTTATTTTGTGTCATTGGTTGAACATTTAGGTCATTTTCGTCCTCCGTAGAGTTATTCTCATCCAATTAGGGTTTTTAACCAATCTTGTGCATCCAATAAGTACGTTTGTATCATTGGTTGAACATTTAGGTCATTTTCGACTTTCCTAGGCTTATTCTCATCCAATTAGGATTTTTAATTAATCTTGTGCATTCAATAAGTGATTTTGTGTCATTGGTTGAACGTTTAGGTCATTTTCGTCCTCCCTAGGGTTATTCTCATCCAATTAGGGATTTTAACCAATCTTGTGCTTTCAATAAGTGATTTTGTGTCATTGGTTGAACATTTAGGTCATTTTCGTCCTCTGTAGGGTTATTCTCATCCAATTAGGGTTTTTAACCAATCTTGTGCATTCAATAAGTGATTTTGTGTCATTGGTTGAACATTTAGGTCATTTTCGTCCTCCCTAGGGTTATATTCATCCAATTAGGGTTTTTAACCAATCTTGTGCATCCAATAAGTACGTTTGTGTCATTGGTTGAACATTTAGATCATTTTCTTCCTTCCTAGGCTTACTCTCATCCAATTAGGGTTTTTAACCAATCTTGTATATCCAATAAGTATGTTTGTGTCATTGGTTGAACATTTAGGTCATTTTCGTCCTCCCTAGCCTTATTATCATCCAATTAGGGTTTTTAACCATTCTTGTGCATCCAATAAGTGATTTTGTGTCATTGGTTGAACATTTAGGTAATTTTCGTCCTCCCTAGGGTTATTCTCATCCAAGTAGGGTTTTTAACCAATCTTGTGTATCCAATAAGTAAGTTTGTGTCATTGGTTGAACATTTAGGTCATTTTCGTCCTTCCTAGCCTTATTCTCATCCAATTAGGGTTTTTAACCAATCTTGTGAATCCAATAAGTGATTTTGTGTCATTGGTTGAACATTTAGGTCATTTTCGTCCTCCGTAGAGTTATTCTCATCCAATTAGGGTTTTTAACCAATCTTGTGCATCCAATAAGTACGTTTGTATCATTGGTTGAACATTTAGGTCATTTTCGACTTTCCTAGGCTTATTCTCATCCAATTAGGATTTTTAACCAATCTTGTGCATTCAATAAGTGATTTTGTGTCATTTGTTGAACGTTTAGGTCATTTTCGTCCTCCCTATGGTTATTCTCATCTAATTAGGGATTTTAATCAATCTTGTGCATCCAATAACTGATTTAGTCTCATTGGTTGAACATTTAGGTCATTTTCGTCCTCCCTAGCCTTATTCTCATCCAATTAGGGTTTTTAACCAATCTTGTGCATTCAATAAGTGATTTTGTGTCATTGGTTGAACATTTAGGTCATTTTCGTCCTCCCTAGCCTTATTCTCATCCAATTAGGGTTTTTAACCAATCTTGTGCTTTCAATAAGTGATTTTGTGTCATTGGTTGAACATTTAGGTCATTTTCGTCCTCTGTAGGGTTATTCTCATCCAATTAGGGTCTTTAACCAATCTTGTGCATCCAATAAGTACGTTTGTGTCATTGGTTGAACATTTAGATCATTTTCTTCCTTCCTAGGCTTACTCTCATCCAATTAGGGTTTTTAACCAATCTTGTATATACAATAAGTATGTTTGTGTCATTGGTTGAACAATTAGGTCATTTTCGTCCTCCCTAGCCTTATTATCATCCAATTAGGGTTTTTAACCATTCTTGTGCATCCAATAAGTGATTTTGTGTCATTGGTTGAACATTTAGGTCATTTTCGTCCTCCCTAGGGTTATTCTCATCCAATTAGGGTGTTTAACCAATCTTGTGCATCCAATAACTACGTTTGTGTCATTGGTTGAACATTTAGGTCATTTTCATCCTTCCTAGGCTAATTCTCATCCAATTAGGGGTTTTAGCCAATCATGTGCATCCAATAAGTACGTTTGTGTCATTGGTCGAACATTTAGGTCATTTTCGTCCTCCTTAGCCTTATTCTCATCCAATTAGGGTTTTTAACCAATCTTGTGCATCCAATAAGTACGTTTGTGTCATTGGTCGAACATTTAGGTCATTTTCGTCCTCCCTAGCCTTATTCTCATCCAATTAGGGTTTTTAACCAATCTGTGCATTCAATAAGTGATTTTGTGTCATTGGTTGAACATTTAGGTCATTTTCGTCCTCCCTAGGGTTATTCTCATCCAAGTAGGGTTTTTAACCAATCTTGTGCATCCAATAAGTAAGTTTGTGTCATTGGTTGAACATTTAGGTCATTTTCGTCCTTCCTAGCCTTATTCTCATCCAATTAGGGTTTTTAACCAATCTTGTGAATCCAATAAGTGATTTTGTGTCAATGGTTGAACATTTAGGTCATTTTCGTCCTCCGTAGAGTTATTCTCATCCAATTAGGGTTTTTAACCAATCTTGTGCATCCAATAAGTACGTTTGTGTCATTGGTCGACCATTTAGGTCATTTTCGTCCTCCCTAGCCTTATTCTCATCCAATTAGGGTTTTTAACCAATCTGTGCATTCAATAAGTGATTTTGTGACATTGGTTGAACATTTAGGTCATTTTCGTCCTCCCTAGGGTTATTCTCATCCAAGTAGGGTTTTTAACCAATCTTGTGTATCCAATAAGTAAGTTTGTGTCATTGGTTGAACATTTAGGTCATTTTCGTCCTTCCTAGCCTTATTCTCATCCAATTTGGGTTTTTAACCAATGTTGTGAATCCAATAAGTGATTTTGTGTCATTGGTTGAACATTTAGGTCATTTTCGTCCTCCGTAGAGTTATTCTCATCCAATTAGGGTTTTTAACCAATCTTGTGCATCCAATAAGTACGTTTGTATCATTGGTTGAACATTTAGGTCATTTTCGACTTTCCTAGGCTTATTCTCATCCAATTAGGATTTTTAACCAATCTTGTGCATTCAATAAGTGATTTTGTGTCATTGGTTGAACGTTTAGGTCATTTTCGTCCTCCCTATGGTTATTCTCATCCAATTAGGGATTTTAATCAATCTTGTGCATCCAATAACTGATTTTGTCTCATTGGTTGAACATTTAGGTCATTTTCGTCCTCCCTAGCCTTATTCTCATCCAATTAGGGTTTTTAACCAATCTTGTGCTTTCAATAAGTGATTTTGTGTCATTGGTTGAACATTTAGGTCATTTTCGTCCTCTGTATGGGTTATTCTCATCCAATTAGGGTCTTTAACCAATCTTGTGCATTCAATAAGTGATTTTGTGTCATTGATTGAACATTTAGGTCATTTTCGTCCTCCCTAGGGTTATATTCATCCAATTAGGGTTTTTAACCAATCTTGTGCATCCAATAAGTACGTTTGTGTCATTGGTTGAACATTTAGATCATTTTCTTCCTTCCTAGGCTTACTCTCATCCAATTAGGGTTTTTAACCAATCTTGTATATCCAATAAGTATGTTTGTGTCATTGGTTGAACATTTAGGTCATTTTCGTCCTCCCTAGCCTTATTATCATCCAATTAGGGTTTTTAACCAATCTTGTGCATCCAATAAGTACGTTTGTGTCATTTGTTGAACATTTAGGTCATTTTCGTCCTCCCTAGGCTTATTCTCATCCATTTAGGGTTTTTAACGAATCTTGTGAATCCAATAAGTGATTTTGTGTCATTGGTTGAACATTTAGGTCATTTTCGTCCTCCCTATGGTTATTCTCATCCAATTAGGGTTTTTCACCAATCTTGTGCATCCAATAATTAATTTTGTGTCATTGGTTGAACATTTAGGTCATTTTCGTCCTCCCTAGCCTTATTCTCATCCAATTAGGATTTTTAACCAATCTTGTGCATTCAATAAGTGATTTTGTGTCATTGGTTGAATATTTTGGTCATTTTCGTCCTCCATAGGGATATTCTCATCCAATTAGGGTTTTTTAACCAATCTTGTGCATCCAATAAGTACGTTTGTGTCATTGGTTGAACATTTAGGTCATTTTCGACCTTCCTAGGCTTATTATCATCCAATTAGGGTTTTTAACCAATCTTGTGCATTCAATAAGTGATTTTGTGTCATTGGTTGAACATTTAGGTCATTTTCGTTCTCCCTAGGGTTATTCTCATCCAATTAGGGTTTTTAACCAATATTGTGCATCCAATAAGTGATTTTGTGTCATTGGTTGAACATTTTGGTCATTTTTGTCCTCCCTAGCCTTATTCTCATCCAATTAGGGTTTTTAACCAATCTTGTGCATTCAATAAGTGATTTTGTGTAATTGGTTGAACATTTAGGTCATTTTCGTCCTCCCTAGGGTTATATTCATCCAATTAGGGTTTTTAACCAATCTTGTGCATCCAATAAGTACGTTTGTGTCATTGGTTGAACATTTAGATCATTTTCTTCCTTCTTAGGCTTACTCTCATCCAATTAGGGTTTTTAACCAATCTTGTATATCCAATAAGTATGTTTGTGTCATTGGTTGAACATTTAAGTCATTTTCGTCCTCCCTAGCCTTATTATCATCCAATTAGGGTTTTTAACCATTCTTGTGCATCCAATAAGTGATTTTGTGTCATTGGTTGAACATTTAGGTCATTTTCGTCCTCCCTAGGGTTATTCTCATCCAATTAGGGTTTTTAACCAATCTTGTGCATCCAATAAGTACGTTTGTATCATTGGTTGAACATTTAGGTCATTTTCGTCCTTCCTAGGCTTATTCTCATCCAATTAGGGTTTTTAACCAATCTTGTGCATCCAATAAGTACGTTTGTGTCATTGGTCGAACATTTAGGTCATTTTCGTCCTCCCTAGCCTTATTCTCATCCAATTAGGGTTTTTAACCAATCTTGTGCATTCAATAAGTGATTTTGTGTCATTGGTTGAACATTTAGGTCATTTTCGTCCTCCCTAGGGTTATATTCATCCAATTAGGGTTTTTAACCAATCTTGTGCATCCAATAAGTACGTTTGTGTCATTGGTTGAACATTTAGATCATTTTCTTCCTTCCTAGGCTTATTCTCATCGAATTAGGGTTTTTAACCAATCTTGTGCATCCAATAAGTATGTTTGTGTCTTTGGTTGAACATTTAGGTCATTTTCGTCCTCCCTAGCCTTATTATCATCCAATTAGGGTTTTTAACCATTCTTGTGCATCCAATAAGTGATTTTGTGTCATTGGTTGAACATTTAGGTCATTTTCGTCCTCTGAAGGGTTATTCTCATCTAATTAGGGTTTTTAACCAATCTTGTGCATTCAATAAGTGATTTTGTGTCATTGGTTGAACATTTAGGTCATTTTCGTCCTCCCTAGGGTTATATTCATCCAATTAGGGTTTTTAACCAATCTTGTGCATCCAATAAGTACGTTTGTGTCATTGGTTGAACATTTAGATCATTTTCTTCCTTCCTAGGCTTATTCTCATCCAATTAGGGTTTTTAACCAATCTTGTGCATCCAATAAGTATGTTTGTGTCATTGGTTGAACATTTTGGTCATTTTCGTCCTCCCTAGCCTTATTATCATCCAGTTAAGGTTTTTAACCATTCTTGTGCATCCAATAAGTGATTTTGTGTCATTGGTTGAACATTTAGGTCATTTTCGTCCTCCCTAGGGTTATTCTCATCCAATTAGGGTTTTTAACCAATCTTGTGCATCCAATAAGTACGTTTGTGTCATTGGTTGAACATTTAGATCATTTTCTTCCTTCCTAGGCTTACTCTCATCCAATTAGGGTTTTTAACCAATCTTGTATATCCAATAAGTATGTTTGTGTCATTGGTTGAACATTTAGGTCATTTTCGTCCTCCCTAGCCTTATTATCATCCAATTAGGGTTTTAAACCATTCTTGTGCATCCAATAAGTGATTTTGTGTCATTGGTTGAACATTTAGGTCATTTTCGTCCTCCCTAGGGTTATATTCATCCAATTAGGGTTTTTAACCAATCTTGTGCATCCAATAAGTACGTTTGTGTCATTGGTTGAACATTTAGATCATTTTCTTCCTTCCTAGGCTTACTCTCATCCAATTAGGGTTTTTAACCAATCTTGTATATCCAATAAGTATGTTTGTGTCATTGGTTGAACATTTAGGTCATTTTCGTCCTCCCTAGCCTTATTATCATCCAATTAGGGTTTTTAACCATTCTTGTGCATCCAATAAGTGATTTTGTGTCATTGGTTGAACATTTAGGTAATTTTCGTCCTCCCTAGGGTTATTCTCATCCAAGTAGGGTTTTTAACCAATCTTGTGTATCCAATAAGTAAGTTTGTGTCATTGGTTGAACATTTAGGTCATTTTCGTCCTTCCTAGCCTTATTCTCATCCAATTAGGGTTTTTAACCAATCTTGTGAATCCAATAAGTGATTTTGTGTCATTGGTTGAACATTTAGGTCATTTTCGTCCTCCGTAGAGTTATTCTCATCCAATTAGGGTTTTTAACCAATCTTGTGCATCCAATAAGTACGTTTGTATCATTGGTTGAACATTTAGGTCATTTTCGACTTTCCTAGGCTTATTCTCATCCAATTAGGATTTTTAACCAATCTTGTGCATTCAATAAGTGATTTTGTGTCATTGGTTGAACGTTTAGGTCATTTTCGTCCTCCCTATGGTTATTCTCATCCAATTAGGGATTTTAATCAATCTTGTGCATCCAATAACTGATTTTGTCTCATTGGTTGAACATTTAGGTCATTTTCGTCCTCCCTAGCCTTATTCTCATCCAATTAGGGTTTTTAACCAATCTTGTGCTTTCAATAAGTGATTTTGTGTCATTGGTTGAACATTTAGGTCATTTTCGTCCTCTGTATGGGTTATTCTCATCCAATTAGGGTCTTTAACCAATCTTGTGCATTCAATAAGTGATTTTGTGTCATTGATTGAACATTTAGGTCATTTTCGTCCTCCCTAGGGTTATATTCATCCAATTAGGGTTTTTAACCAATCTTGTGCATCCAATAAGTACGTTTGTGTCATTGGTTGAACATTTAGATCATTTTCTTCCTTCCTAGGCTTACTCTCATCCAATTAGGGTTTTTAACCAATCTTGTATATCCAACAAGTATGTTTGTGTCATTGGTTGAACAATTAGGTCATTTTCGTCCTCCCTAGCCTTATTATCATCCAATTAGGGTTTTTAACCATTCTTGTGCATCCAATTAGTGATTTTGTGTCATTGGTTGAACATTTAGGTCATTTTCGTCCTCCCTAGGGTTATTCTCATCCAATTAGGGTGTTTAACCAATCTTGTGCATCCAATAACTACGTTTGTGTCATTGGTTGAACATTTAGATCATTTTCAACCTTCCTAGGCTAATTCTGATCCAATTAGGGTTTTTAACCAATCATGTGCATCCAATAAATACGTTTGTGTCATTGGTCGAACATTTAGGTCATTTTCGTCCTCCCTAGCCTTATTCTCATCCAATTAGGGTTTATAACCAATCTTGTGCATTCAATAAGTGATTTTGTGTCATTGGTTGAACATATATGTCATTTTCGTCCTCCCTAGGGTTATTCTCATCCAATTAGGGTATTTAACCAATCTTGTGCATCCAATAAGTGATTTTGTGTCATTGGTTGAACATTTAGGTCATTTTCGTCCTCCCTAGCCTTATTCTCATCCAATTAGGGTTTTTAACCAATGTTGTGCATCCAATAAGTACATTTGTGTCATTGGTTGAACATTTAGGTCATTTTCGTCCTCCGTAGAGTTATTCTAATCCAATTAGGGTTTTTAACCAATCTTATGCATCCAATAAGTACGTTGGTTTCATTGGTTGAACATTTAGGTCATTTTCGACTTTCCTAGGCTTATTCTCATCCAATTAGGATTTTTAATCAATCTTGTGCATTCAATAACTAATTTTGTGTAATTGGTTGAACATTTAGGTCATTTTCGTCCTCCCTAGCCTTATTCTCATCCAATTAGGGTTTTTAACCAATCTTGTGCCTTCAATAAGTGATTTTGTGTCATTGGTTGAACATTTAGGTCATTTTCGTCCTCTAAAGGGTTATTCTCATCTAATTAGGGTTTTTAACCAATCTTGTGCATTCAATAAGTGATTTTGTGTCATTGGTTGAACATTTAGGTCATTTTCGTCCTCCCTAGGGTTATATTCATCCAATTAGGGTTTTTAACCAATCTTGTGCATCCAATAAGTACGTTTGTGTCATTGGTTGAACATTTAGGTCATTTTCGTCCTTCCTAGGCTTATTCTCATCCAATTAGGGTTTTTAACCAATCTTGTGCATCCATTAACTACGTTTGTGTCATTGGTTGATCATTTAGGTTATTTTCGTCCTTCCTAGGCTAATTCTCATCCAATAAGGGTTTTTAACCAATCTTGTGCATCCAATAAGTACGTTTGTGTCATTGGTCGAACATTTAGGTCATTTTCGTCCTCCCTAGCCTTATTCTCATCCAATTAGGGTTTTTAACCAATCTTGTGCATTCAATAAGTGATTTTGTGTCATTGGTTGAACATTGAGGTCATTTTCATCTTCCCTAGGGTTATTATCATCCAATTAGGGTTTTTAATCAAACTTGTGCATCCAATAACTGATTTTGTGTCATTGGCTGAACATTTACGTCATTTTCGACCTCCCTAGGGTTATTCTCATCCAATTAGGGTTTTTAACCAATCTTGTGCATCCAATAAGTAAGTTTGTGTCATTGGTTGAACATTTAGGTCATTTTCGTCCTTCCTAGGCTTATTCTCATCCAATTAGGGGTTTTAACCAATCTTGTGCATCCAATAAGTGATTTTGTGTCATTGGTTGAAACTTTAGGTCATTTTCGTCCTCCCTAGGGTTATTCTCATCCAATTAGGGTTTTTAACCAATCTTGTGCATCCAATAAGTACGTTTGTATCATTGGTTGAACATTTAGGTCATTTTCGTACTTCCTAGGCTTATTCTCATCCAATTAGGGTTTTTATCCAATCTTGTGCATCCAATAAGTACGTTTGTGTCATTGGTTGAACATTTAGGTCATTTTCATCCTCCCTAGGGTTATTCTCATCCAATTAGGGTTTTTAACCAATCTTGTGCATCCAATAACTACGTTTATGTCATTGCTTGAACATTTAGGTTATTTTCGTCCTTCCTAGGCTAATTCTCATCCAATAAGGGTTTTTAACAAATCTTGTGCATCCAATAAGTACGTTTGTATCATTGGTCGAACATTTAGGTCATTTTCGTCCTCCCTAGCCTTATTCTCATCTAATTAGGGTTTTTAACCAATCTTGTGCATTCAATAAGTGATTTTGTGTCATTGGTTGAACATTTAGGTCATTTTCGTCCTCCCTAGGGTTATTCTTATCCAATTAGGGTTTTTAACAAATCTTGAGCATCCAATAAGTGATTTTCTGTCATTGGTTGAACATTTAGGTCATTTTCGTCCTCCCTAGCCTTATTCTCATCCAATTTGGGTTTTTAACCAGTCTTGTGCATTCAATAAGTGATTTTGTGTCATTGGTTTAACATTTAGGTCATTTTCGTCCTCCCTAGGGTTATATTCATCCAATTAGGGTTTTTAACCAATCTTGTGCATCCAATAAGTAAGTTTGTGTCATTGGTTGAACATTTAGGTCATTTTCGTCCTTCCTAGCCTTATTCTCAACCAATTAGGGTTTTTAACCAATCTTATGCATCCAATAAGTGACTTTGTGTCATTGGTTGAACATTTAGGTCATTTTCGTCCTCCCTAGGGTTATTCTCATCCAATTAGGGTTTTTAACCAATCTTGTGCATCCAATAACTACGTTTGCGTCATTGGTTGAACAATTAGGTTATTTTTGTCTTTCCTAGGCTAATTCTCATCCAATAAGGGTTTTTAACCAATCTTGTGCATCCAATAAGTACGTTTGTATCATTGGTCGAACATTTAGGTCATTTTCGTCCTCCCTAGCCTTATTCTCATCCAATTAGGGTTTTTAACCAATCTTGTGCAGCCAATAAGTGATTTTGTGTCATTGGTTGAACATTTAGGTCATTTTCGTCCTCCCTAGCCTTATTCTCATCCAATTAGGGTTTTTAACGAATCTTGAGCATCCAATAAGTGATTTTCTGTCATTGGTTGAACATTTAGGTCATTTTCGTCCTCCCTAGCCTTATTCTCATCCAATTTGGGTTTTTAACCAGTCTTGTGCATTCAATAAGTGATTTTGTGTCATTGGTTTAACATTTAGGTCATTTTCGTCCTCCCTAGGCTTATATTCATCCAATTAGGGTTTTTAACCAATCTTGTGCATCCAATAAGTAAGTTTGTGTCATTGGTTGAACATTTAGGTCATTTTCGTCCTCCCTAGCCTTATTCTCAACCAATTAGGGTTTTTAACCAATCTTATGCATCCAATAAGTGACTTTGTGTCATTGGTTGAACAGTTAGGTCATTTTCGTCCTCCCTAGGGTTATTCTCATCCAATTAGGGTTTTTAACCAATCTTGTGCATCCAATAACTACGTTTGCGTCATTGGTTGAACAATTAGGTTATTTTTGTCTTTCCTAGGCTAATTCTCATCCAATAAGGGTTTTTAACCAATCTTGTGCATCCAATAAGTACGTTTATATCATTGGTCGAACATTTAGGTCATTTTCATCCTCCCTAGCCTTATTCTCATCCAATTAGGGTTTTTAACCAATCTTGTGCAGCCAATAAGTGATTTTGTGTCATTGGTTGAACATTTAGGTCATTTTCGTCCTCCCTAGCCTTATTCTCATCCAATTAGGGTTTTTAACGAATCTTGAGCATCCAATAAGTGATTTTCTGTCATTGGTTGAACATTTAGGTCATTTTCGTCCTCCCTAGCCTTATTCTCATCCAATTTGGGTTTTTAACCAGTCTTGTGCATTCAATAAGTGATTTTGTGTCATTGGTTTAACATTTAGGTCATTTTCGTCCTCCCTAGGCTTATATTCATCCAATTAGGGTTTTTAACCAATCTTGTGCATCCAATAAGTAAGTTTGTGTCATTGGTTGAACATTTAGGTCATTTTCGTCCTCCCTAGCCTTATTCTCAACCAATTAGGGTTTTTAACCAATCTTATGCATCCAATAAGTGACTTTGTGTCATTGGTTGAACATTTAGGTCATTTTCGTCCTTCTTAGGCTTATTTTCATCCAATTAGGGTTTTTAACCAATCTTGTGCATCCAATAAGTGATTTTGTGTCATTGGTAGAACATTTAGGTCATTTTTGTCCTCCCCAGGGTTATTCTCATCCAATTAGGGTTTTTAACCAATCTTGTGCATCCAATAACTACGTTTGTGTCATTGGTTGAACATTTAGGTTATTTTCGTCCTTCCTAGGCTAATTCTCATCCAATTAGGGTTTTTAACCAATCTTGTGCATCCAATAAGTACGTTTGTGTCATTGGTCGAACATTTAGGTCATTTTCGTCCTTCCTAGGCTTATTCTCATCCAATTAGGGTTTTTAACCAATCTTGTGAATCCAATAAGTGATTTTGTGTCATTGGTTGAACATTTAGGTCATTTTCGTCCTCCCTAGCCTTATTTTCATCCAATTAGGGTTTTTAACCAACCTTAGGCTTTTAGTAAGTGATTTTGTGTCATTGGTTGAATATTTAGGTCATTTTCGTCCTCCCTAGGGTTATTCTCATCCAATTAGGGTTTTTAACCAATCTTGTGCATCCAATAACTACGTTTGTGTCATTGGTTGAACATTTAGGTCATTTTCGTCCTTCCTAGGCTAATTCTCATCCAATTAGGGTTTTTAACCAATCTTGTGCATCCAATAAGCACGTTTGTGTCATTGGTCGAACATTTAGGTCATTTTCGTCCTTCCTAGGCTTATTCTCATCCAATTAGGGTTTTTAACCAATCTTGTGAATCTAATAAGTGATTTTGTGTCATTGGTTGATTATTTAGGTCACGTCCTCCCTAGCCTTATTCTCGTCCAATTAGGGTTTTTAACCAACCTTGTGCTTTCAATAAGTGATTTTGTGTCATTGGTTGAATATTTAGGTCATTTTCGTCCTCCCTAGGGTTATTCTCATCCAATTAGGGTTTTTAACCAATATTGTGCATCCAATAACTACGTTTGTGTCATTGGTTGAACATTTAGGTCATTTTCGTCCTCCCTAGCCTGATACTCATCCAATTAGGGTTTTTAACCAATCTAGTGCATCCAATGAGTACGTTTGTATTATTGGTTGAATATTTAGGTCATTTTCGTCCTTCCTAGGCTTATTCTCATCCAATTAGGGTTTTTAATCAATCTTGTGCATCCAATAAGTACGTTTGTGTCATTGGTTGAACATTTAGGTCATTTTTGTCCTCCCTAGGGTTATTCTCATCCAATTAGGGTTTTTAACCAATCTTGTGCATCCAATATCTACGTTTGTGTCATTGGTTGAACATTTAGGTCATTTTCGTCCTTCCTAGGCTAATTCTCATCCAATTAGGGTTTTTAACCAATCTTGTGCATACAATAAGTACGTTTGTGTCATTGGTCGAACATTTAGGGCATTTTCGTCCTTCCTAGGCTTATTCTCATCCAATTAGGGTTTTTAACCAATCTTGTGAATCCAATAAGTGATTTTGTGTCATTGGTTGAACATTTAGGTCATTTTCGTCCTCCCTAGCCTTATTCTCATCCAATTAGGGTTTTTAACCAACCTTGTGCTTTCAGTAAGTGATTTTGTGTCATTGGTTGAACATTTAGGTCATTTTCGTCCTCCCTAGGGTTATTCTCATCCAATTAGGGTTTTTAACCAATCTTGTGCATCCAATA
>JBBPBP010000172.1:486974-502679 GCA_037974735.1 Cicer chorassanicum
AATCTTGTGCATCCAATAAGTGATTTTGTGTCATTTGTTGAACATTTAGGTCATTTTCGTCCTGCCTAGCCTTATTCTCATCCAATTAGGGTTTTTAACCAATCTTGTGCATCCAATAAGTGATTTTGTGTCATTGGGTTAATATTTACGTCATTTTCGTCCTCCCTAGGGTTATTCTCATCCAATTTTGGTTTTTAACCAATCTTGTGCATCCAATAAGTACGTTTGTGTCATTGGTTGAACATTTAGGTCATTTTCGTCCTCCCTAGGCTTATTCTCATCCATTTAGGGTTTTTAACGAATCTTGTGCAACCAATAAGTGATTTTGTTTCATTGGTTGAACATTAAGGTCATTTTCGTCCTCCCTAGGGTTATTCTCATCCAATTAGGGTTTTTAACCAATCTTGTGCATCCAATAAGTACGTTTGTCTCTTTGGATGAACATTTAGGTCATTTTCGTCCTTCCTAGGCTTATTCTCATCCAATTAGGGTTTTTAACCAATCTTGTGTAGCCAATAATTAATTTTGTGTCATTGGTTGAACATTTAGGTCATTTTCGTCCTCCATAGCCTTATTCTCATCCAATTAGAGTTTTTAACCAATCTTGTGCATTCAATAAGTGATTTTGTGTCATTGGTTGAACATTTTGGTCATTTTCGTCCTCTATAGGCTTATTCTTATCCAATTTGGGTTTTTAACCAATCTTGTGCATCCAATAAGTACGTTTGTGTCATTGGTTGAACATTTAGGTCATTTTCGTCCTCCCTAGGATTATTCTCATCCAATTAGGCTTTTTAACCAATCTTATGCATCCAATAACTGATTTTGTGTCATTGGTTGAACATTTAGGTCATTTTCGTCCTCCCTACGGTTATTCTCATCCAATGAGGGTTTTTAACCAATCTTGTGCATCCAATAACTACGTTTGTGTCATTGGTTGAACATTTAGGTCATTTTCGTCCTTCCTAGGCTAATTCTCATCCAATTAGGGTTTTTAACCAATCTTGTGCATCCAATAAGTACGTTTGTGTCATTGGTCGAATATTTTGGTCATTTTCGTCCTCCCTAGTCTTATTCTCATCCAAATAGGGTTTTTAACCAATCTTGTGCATCCAATAAGTACGTTTTTAACCAATCTTGTGCATTCAATAAGTGATTTTGTGTCATTGGTTGAACATTTTGGTCATTTTCGTCCTCTATAGGGTTATTCTCATCCAATTAGGGTTTTTAACCAATCTTGTGCATCCAATAAGTACGTTTGTGTCATTGGTTGAACATTTAGGTCATTTGCGACCTTCCTAGGTTATTCTCATCCAATTAGGTTTTTTAACCAATCTTGTGCATTCAATAAGTGATTTTGTGTCATTTGTTGAATATTTAGGTCATTTTCGTCCTCCCTAGGGTTATTCTCATACAATTAGGGTTTTTACCCAATCTTGTGCATCCAATAAGTGATTTTGTGTCATTGGTTATACATTTAGGTCATGTTCGTCCTCCCTAGCCTTATTCTCATCCAATTAGGGTTTTTAACCAATCTTGTGCATTCAATAAGTGAGTTTGTGTCATTGGTTGAACATTTATGTCATTTTCCTCCTCTTTAGGCTTATATTCATCCAATTAGGGTTTTTAACCAATCTTGTGCATCCAATAAGTACGTTTGTGTCATTGGTTGAACATTTTGGTCATTTTCGTCCTTCCTAGGCTTATTCTTATCCAATTTTGGTTTTTAACCAATCTTGTGCATCCAATAAGTGATTTTGTGTCATTGGTTGAACATTTAGGTCATTTTCGTCCTGCCTAGCCATATTCTCATCCAATTAGGGTTTTTAACCAATCTTGTGCATCCAATAAGTGATTTTGTGTCATTGGTTGAACATTTACGTCATTTTCGTCCTCCCTAGGGTTATTCTCATCCAATTAGGGTTTTTAACCAATCTTGTGCATCCAATAAGTACGTTTGTGTCATTGGTTGAACATTTAGGTCATTTTCGTCCTCCCTAGGCTTATTCTCATCCATTTAGGGTTTTTAACGAATCTTGTGCATCCAATAAGTGATTTTGTTTCATTGGTTGAACATTCAGGTCATTTTCGTCCTCCCTAGCCTTATTCTCATCCAATTAGGGTTTTTAACCAATCTTGTGCATCCAATAAGTACGTTTGTCTCATTGGTTGAACATTTAGGTCATTTTCGTCCTTCCTAGGCTTATTCTCATCCAATTAGGGTTTTTAACCAATCTTGTGCATCCAATAAGTACGTTTGTATCATTGGTTGAACATTTAGGTCATTTTCGTCCTCCCTAGGGTTATTCTCATCCATTTAGGGTTTTTAACGAATCTTGTGCATTCAATAAGTGATTTTGTGTCATTGGTTGAACATTTTGGTCATTTTCGTCCTCTGTAGGGTTATTCTCATCCAATTAGGGTTTTTAACCAATCTTGTGCATCCAATAAGTACGTTTGTGTCATTGGTTGAACATTTAGGTCATTTTCGACAATCCTAGGCTTATTTTCATCCAATTAGGGTTTTTATCCAATCTTGTGCATTTAATAAGTGATTTTGTGTCATTGGTTGAACATTTAGGTCATTTTCGTCCTCCCTAGGGTTATTCTCATCCAATTAGGGTTTTTAACCAATCTTGTGCATCCAATAAGTGATTTTGTGTCATTGGTTGAACATTTAGGTCATTTTCGTCCTCCCTAGCCTTATTCTCATCCAATTAGGGTTTTTAACCAATCTTGTGCATTCAATAAGTGAGTTTGTGTCATTGGTTGAACATTTATGTCATTTTCCTCCTCTTTAGGCTTATATTCATCCAATTAGGGTTTTTAACCAATCTTGTGCATCCAATAAGTACGTTTGTGTCATTGGTTGAACATTTTGGTCATTTTCGTCCTTCCTAGGCTTATTCTTATCCAATTTGGGTTTTTAACCAATCTTGTGCATCCAATAAGTGATTTTGTGTCATTGGTTGAACATTTAGGTCATTTTCGTCCTGCCTAGCCTTATTCTCATCCAATTAGGGTTTTTAACCAATCTTGTGCATCCAATAAGTGATTTTGTTTCATTGGTTGAACATTCAGGTCATTTTCGTCCTCCCTAGCCTTATTCTCATCCAATTAGGGTTTTTAACCAATCTTGTGCATCCAATAAGTACGTTTGTCTCATTGGTTGAACATTTAGGTCATTTTCGTCCTTCCTAGGCTTATTCTCATCCAATTAGGGTTTTTAACCAATCTTGTGCATCCAATAAGTACGTTTGTGTCATTGGTTGAACATTTAGGTCATTTTCGTCCTTCCTAGCCTTATTCTCATCCAATTAGGGTTTTTAACCAATCTTGTG
This sequence comes from Cicer chorassanicum, assembly GCA_037974735.1. Classification (NCBI taxonomy): domain Eukaryota; kingdom Viridiplantae; phylum Streptophyta; class Magnoliopsida; order Fabales; family Fabaceae; genus Cicer; species Cicer chorassanicum. The sequence continues at coordinate 490,316 of JBBPBP010000172.1, forward strand.
CATCCAATAAGTACGTTTGTGTCATTGGTTGAACATTTAGGTCATTTTCGTCCTCCCTAGCCTTATTCTCATCCAATTAGGGTTTTTAACCAATCTTGTGCATCCAATAAGTGATTTTGTGTCATTGGTTGAACATTTACGTCATTTTCGTCCTCCCTAGGGTTATTCTCATCCAACTAGGGTTTTTAACCAATCTTGTGCATCCAATAAGTACGTTTGTGTCATTGGTTGAACATTTAGGTCATTTTCGTCCTCCCTAGGTTTATTCTCATCCATTTAGGGTTTTTAATGAATCTTGTGAATCCAATAAGTGATTTTGTGTCATTGGTTGAACATTTAGGTCATTTTCGTCCTCCCTAGCCTTATTCTCATCCAATTAGGGTTTTTAACCAATCTTGTGCATCCAATAAGTGATTTTGTGTCATTGGTTGAACATTTACGTCATTTTCGTCCTCCCTAGGATTATTCTAGTCCAATTAGGGTTTTTAACCAATCTTGTGCATCCAATAAGTGATTTTGTGTCATTGGATGAACATTTAGGCCATTTTCTTCCTCCCTAAGCTTATTCTAATCCAATTAGGGTTTTTAACCAATCTTGTGCATCCAATAAGTGATTTTGTGTCATTGGTTGAACATTTAGGTCATTTTCGTCCTTCCTAGGCTTATTCTCATCCAATTAGGGTTTTTAACCAATCTTGTGCATCCAATAAGTACGTTTGTGTCATTATTGAACATTTAGGTCATTTTCATCCTCCAAAAGCATATTCTCATCCAATTAGGGTTTTTAACCAATCTTGTGCATCCAATAAGTGATTTTGTGTCATTGGTTGAACATTTACGTCATTTTTGCCTCCCAAGGCTTATCCTAATCCAATTAGGGTTTTTAACCAATCTTGTGCATCCAATAAGTGATTTTGTGTCATTGGTTGAACATTTAGGTCATTTTCGTCCTTCCTAGGCTTATTCTCATCCAATTAGGGTTTTTAACCAATCTTGTGCATGCAATAAGTACGTTTGTGTCATTAGTTGAACATTTAGGTCATTTTCGTCCTCCAAAAGCATATTCTCATCCAATTAGGGTTTTTAACCAATCTTGTGCATCCAATAAGTGATTTTGTGTCATTGGTTGAACATTTACGTCATTTTTGCCTCCCAAGGCTTATCCTAATCCAATTAGGGTTTTTAACCAATCTTGTGCATCCAATAAGTGATTTTGTGTCATTGGTTGAACATTTAGATCATTTTTGTCCTCCTTAGGCTTATTGTAATCCAATTAGGGTTTTTAACCAATCTTGTGCATCCAATAAGTGATTTTGTGTCATTGGTTGAACATTTACGTCATTTTTGCCTCCCAAGGCTTATCCTAATCCAATTAGGGTTTTTAACCAATCTTGTGCATCCAATAAGTGATTTTGTGTCATTGGTTGAACATTTACGTCATTTTCGTCCTCCCAAGACTTATTCTCATCCAATTAGGGTTTTTAACCAACCTTGAGCATCCAATAAGTACGTTTGTGTCATTGGTTAAACATTTAGGTCATTTTCGACCTCCAAAAGCTTATTCTCATCCAATTAGGGTTTTTAACCAATCTTGTGCATCCAATAAGTGATTTTGTGTCATTGGTTGAACATTTAGGTCATTTTCGTCCTCCCTAGGCTTATTCTCATCCAATTAGGGTTTTTAACCAATCTTGTGCATCCAATAAGTGATTTTGTGTCCTTGGTTGAACATTTAGGTCATTTTCGTCCTCCCAAGGCTTATTCTCGTCCAATTAGGGTTTTTAACCAATCTTGTGCATCCAATAAGTGCTTTTGTGTCATTGGTTGAACATTTAGGTCATTTTCGTCCTCCCAAGGCTTATTCTCGTCCAATTAGAGTTTTTAACCAATCTTGTGCATCCAATAAGTGATTTTGTGTCGTTGGTTGAACATTTAGGTCATTTTCGTCCTCCCAAAGCATATACTCGTCCAGTTAAGGTTTTTAACCAATCTTGTGCATCCAATAAGTGAGTTTGTGTCGTTGGTTGAACATTTAGGTCATTTTCGTCCTCCCAATGCTTATTCTCGTCCAATTAGAGTTTTTAACCAATATTGTGAATCCAATAAGTGATTTTGTGTCATTGGTTGAACATTTAGGTCATTTTCGTCCTCCCAAGGCTTATTCTCGTCCAATTAGGGTTTTTAACCAATCTTGTGCATCCAATAAGTACATTTGTGTCATTGGTTGAACATTTAGGTCATTTTCGTCCTCCCAAGGCTTATTCTCGTCCAATTAGGGTTTTTAACCAATCTTGTGCATCCAATAAGTACATTTGTGTCATTGGTTGAACATTTAGGTTATTTTCGTCCTCCCAAGTCTTTTTCTTGTCCAGTTAGGGTTTTTAACCAATCTTGTGCATCCAATAAGTACATTTGTGTCATTGGTTGAACATTTAGGTCATTTTCGTCCTCCCAAGGCTTATTCTCGTCCAATTAGGGTTTTTAACCAATCTTGTGCATCCAATAAGTACATTTGTGTCATTGGTTGAACATTTAGGTCGTTTTCGTCCTCCCAAGGCATATTCTCGTCCAATTAGGGTTTTTAACCAATCTTGTGCATCCAATAAGTGATTTTGTGTCATTGGTTGAACATTTAGGTCATTTTCGTTCTCCCAAGGCTTATTCTCGTCCAATTAGGGTTTTTAACCAATCTTGTGCATCCAATAAGTACATTTGTGTCATTGGTTGAACATTTAGGTCATTTTCGTCCTCCCTAGGTTTATTCTCATCCAATTAGGGTTTTTAACCAATCTTGTGCATCCAATAAGTGATTTTGTGTCATTGGTTGAACATTTAGGTCATTTTCGTCCTCCTTACGGTTATTCTCATCCAATTAGGGGTTTTAACCAATCTTGTGCATCCAATAAGTGATTTTGTGTCATTGGTTGAACAGTTAGGTCATTTTCATCCTCCCTAGGCTTATTCTCATCCAATAAGGTTTTTAACCATTCTTGTGGATCCAATCAGTACGTTTGTGTCATTGGTTGAACATTTAGGTCATTTTCGTCCTCCCTAGGTTTATTCTCATCCAATTAGGGTTTTTAACCAGGCTTTTGCATCCAATTAGTACGTTTGTGTCATTGGTTGAAGTTTTAGGTCATTTTCGTCTTCCCTAGGCTTATTCTCATCCAATTAGGGTTTTTAACCAATCTTGTACATCCAATAAGTATGTTTGTGTCTGTGGGTTAACATTTAGGTCATTTTCGTCCTCCCTAGGTTTATTCTCATCCAATTAGGGTTTTTAACCAATCTTGTGCATCCAATAAGTGATTTTGTGTCATTGGTTGAACAGTTAGGTCATTTTCGTCCTCCCTAGGCTTATTCTCATCCAATTTGGGTTTTTAACCATTCTTGTGCATCCAATAAGTACGTTTGTGTCATTGGTTAAACATTTAGGTCACTTTCGTCCATCCTAGGCTTATTCTCTTCTAATTAGGGTTTTTAGCCAATCTTGTGCATCCAATAAGTGAATTTGTGTCACTGGTTGAACATTTAGGTCATTTTCGTCCTCCCTAGGGTTATTCTCATCCAATTAGGGTTTTTAACCAATCTTGTGCATCCAATAAGTACGTTTGTTTCATTGGTTGAACATTTAGGTCATTTTCGTCCTCCCTAGGCTTATTCTCATCCAATTAGGGTTTTTAACCAATCTTGTGCATCCAATAAGTGATTTTGTGTCATTGGTTGAACATTTAGGTCATTTTCGTCCTCCCTAGGGTTATTCTTATCCAATTAGGGTTTTTAACCAATCTTGTGCATCCAATAAGTACGTTTGTGTCATTGGTTGAACATTTAGGTCATTTTCGTCCTCCCTAGGCTTATTCTCATCCAATTAGGGTTTTTAACCAATCTTGTGCATCCAATAAGTACGTTTGTCTCATTGGTTGAACATTTAGGTCATTTTCGTCCTTCCTAGGCTTATTCTCATCCAATTAGGGTTTTTAACCAATCTTGTGCATCCAATAAGTACGTTTGTGTCATTGGTTGAACATTTAGGTCATTTTCGTCCTCCCTAGACTTATTCTCATCCATTTAGGGTTTTTAACGAATCTTGTGCATTCAATAAGTGATTTTGTGTCATTGGTTGAACATTTTGGTCATTTTCGTCCTCTGTAGGGTTATTCTCATCCAATTAGGGTTTTTAACCAATCTTGTGCATCCAATAAGTACGTTTGTGTCATTGGTTGAACATTTAGGTCATTTTCGACAATCCTAGGCTTATTTTCATCCAATTAGGGTTTTTATCCAATCTTGTGCATTTAATAAGTGATTTTGTGTCATTGGTTGAACATTTAGGTCATTTTCGTCCTCCCTAGGGTTATACTCATCCAATTAGGGTTTTTAACCAATCTTGTGCATCCAATAAGTGATTTTGTGTCATTGGTTGAACATTTAGGTCATTTTCGTCCTCCCTAGCCTTATTCTCATCCAATTAGGGTTTTTAACCAATCTTGTGCATCCAATAAGTGATTTTGTGTCATTGGTTGAACATTTAGGTCATCTTCGTCCTGCCTAGCCTTATTCTCATCCAATTAGGGTTTTTAACCAATCTTGTGCATCCAATAAGTACGTTTGTGTCATTGGTTGAACATTTAGGTCATTTTCGTCCTCCCTAGGATTATTCTCATCCAATTAGGCTTTTTAACCAATCTTATGCATCCAATAACTGATTTTGTGTCATTGGTTGAACATTTAGGTCATTTTCGTCCTCCCTAGGGTTATTCTCATCCAATGAGGGTTTTTAACCAATCTTGTGCATCCAATAACTACGTTTGTGTCATTGGTTGAACATTTAGGTCATTTTCGTCCTTCCTAGGCTAATTCTCATCCAATTAGGGTTTTTAACCAATCTTGTGCATCCAATAAGTACGTTTGTGTCATTGGTCGAACATTTTGGTCATTTTCGTCCTCCCTAGTCTTATTCTCATCCAAATAGGGTTTTTAACCAATCTTGTGCATCCAATAAGTACGTTTTTAACCAATCTTGTGCATTCAATAAGTTATTTTGTGTCATTGGTTGAACATTTTGGTCATTTTCGTCCTCTATAGGGTTATTCTCATCCAATTAGGGTTTTTAACCAATCTTGTGCATCCAATAAGTACGTTTGTGTCATTGGTTGAACATTTAGGTCATTTGCGACCTTCCTAGGTTATTCTCATCCAATTAGGGTTTTTAACCAATCTTGTGCATTCAATAAGTGATTTTGTGTCATTTGTTGAATATTTAGGTCATTTTCGTCCTCCCTAGGGTTATTCTCATACAATTAGGGTTTTTACCCAATCTTGTGCATCCAATAAGTGATTTTGTGTCATTGGTTATACATTTAGGTCATTTTCGTCCTCCCTAGCCTTATTCTCATCCAATTAGGGTTTTTAACCAATCTTGTGCATTCAATAAGTGAGTTTGTGTCATTGGTTGAACATTTATGTCATTTTCGTCCTTCCTAGGCTTATATTCATCCAATTAGGGTTTTTAACCAATCTTGTGCATTTAATAAGTGATTTTGTGTGATTGGTTGAACATTTAGGTCATTTTCGTCCTCCCTAGGGTTATTCTCATCCAATTAGGGTTTTTAACCAATCTTGTGCATCCAATAAGTGATTTTGTGTCATTGGTTGAACATTTAGGTCATTTTCGTCCTCCCTAGCCTTATTCTCTTCCAATTAGGGTTTTTAACCAACCTTGTGCATTCAATAAGTGATTTTGTGTCATTGGTTGAACATTTAGGTCATTTTCGTCCTCGCTAGGGCTATTCTCATCCAATTAGGGTTTTTAACCAATCTTGTGCATCCAATAAGTAAGTTTGTGTCAATGGTTGAACATTTAGGTCATTTTTGTCCTTCCTAGGCTTATTCTCATCCAATTAGGGTTTTTAACCAATCTTGTGCATCCAATAAGTGATTTTGTGTCATTGGTTGAACATTTAGGTCATCTTCGTCCTGCCTAGCCTTATTCTCATCCAATTAGGGTTTTTAACCAATCTTGTGCATCCAATAAGTACGTTTGTGTCATTGGTTGAACATTTAGGTCATTTTCGACCTTCCTAGGCTTATTCTCATCCAATTAGGGTTTTTAACCAATCTTGTGCATTCAATAAGTGATTTTGTGTCATTTGTTGAATATTTAGGTCATTTTCGTCCTCCCTAGGGTTATTCTCATACAATTAGGGTTTTTACCCAATCTTGTGCATCCAATAAGTGATTTTGTGTCATTGGTTGTACATTTAGGTCATTTTCGTCCTCCCTAGCCTTATTCTCATCCAATTAGGGTTTTTAACCAATCTTGTGCATTCAATAAGTGAGTTTGTGTCATTGGTTGAACATTTATGTCATTTTCCTCCTCTTTAGGCTTATATTCATCCAATTAGGGTTTTTAACCAATCTTGTGCATCCAATAAGTACGTTTGTGTCATTGGTTGAACATTTTGGTCATTTTCGTCCTTCCTAGGCTTATTCTTATCCAATTTGGGTTTTTAACCAATCTTGTGCATCCAATAAGTGATTTTGTGTCATTGGCTGAACATTTAGGTCATTTTCGTCCTGCCTAGCCTTATTCTCATCCAATTAGGGTTTTTAACCAATCTTGTGCATCCAATAAGTGATTTTGTGTCATTGGTTGAACATTTACGTCATTTTCGTCCTCCCTAGGGTTATTCTCATCCAATTAGGGTTTTTAACCAATCTTGTGCATCCAATAAGTACGTTTGTGTCATTGGTTGAACATTTAGGTCATTTTCGTCCTCCCTAGGCTTATTCTCATCCATTTAGGGTTTTTAACGAATCTTGTGCATCCAATAAGTGATTTTGTTTCATTGGTTGAACATTCAGGTCATTTTCGTCCTCCCTAGCCTTATTCTCATCCAATTAGGGTTTTTAACCAATCTTGTGCATCCAATAAGTACGTTTGTCTCATTGGTTGAACATTTAGGTCATTTTCGTCCTTCCTAGGCTTATTCTCATCCAATTAGGGTTTTTAACCAATCTTGTGCATCCAATAAGTACGTTTGTATCATTGGTTGAACATTTAGGTCATTTTCGTCCTCCCTAGGGTTATTCTCATCCATTTAGGGTTTTTAACGAATCTTGTGCATTCAATAAGTGATTTTGTGTCATTGGTTGAACATTTTGGTCATTTTCGTCCTCTGTAGGGTTATTCTCATCCAATTAGGGTTTTTAACCAATCTTGTGCATCCAATAAGTACGTTTGTGTCATTGGTTGAACATTTAGGTCATTTTCGACAATCCTAGGCTTATTTTCATCCAATTAGGGTTTTTATCCAATCTTGTGCATTTAATAAGTGATTTTGTGTCATTGGTTGAACATTTAGGTCATTTTCGTCCTCCCTAGGGTTATTCTCATCCAATTAGGGTTTTTAACCAATCTTGTGCATCCAATAAGTGATTTTGTGTCATTGGTTGAACATTTAGGTCATTTTCGTCCTCCCTAGCCTTATTCTCTTCCAATTAGGGTTTTTAACCAACCTTGTGCATTCAATAAGTGATTTTGTGTCATTGGTTGAACATTTAGGTCATTTTCGTCCTCGTTAGGGCTATTCTCATCCAATTAGGGTTTTTAACCAATCTTGTGCATCCAATAAGTAAGTTTGTGTCAATGGTTGAACATTTAGGTCATTTTCGTCCTTCCTAGGCTTATTCTCATCCAATTAGGGTTTTTAACCAATCTTGTGCATCCAATAAGTGATTTTGTGTCATTGGTTGAACATTTAGGTCATTTTCGTCCTCCCTAGCCTTATTCTCATCCAATTAGGGTTTTTAACCAATCTTGTGCATCCAATAAGTGATTTTGTGTCATTGGTTGAACATTTACGTCATTTTCGTCCTCCCTAGGGTTATTCTCATCCAACTACGGTTCTTAACCAATCTTGTGCATCCAATAAGTACGTTTGTGTCATTGGTTGAACATTTAGGTCATTTTCGTCCTCCCTAGGCTTATTCTCATCCATTTAGGGTTTTCAACGAATCTTGTGAATCCAATAAGTGATTTTGTGTCATTGGTTGAACATTTAGGTCATTTTCGTCCTCCCTAGGGTTATTCTCATCCAATTAGGGTTTTTCACCAATCTTGTGCATCCAATAAGTACGTTTGTCTCATTGGTTGAACATTTAGGTCATTTTCGTCCTTCCTATGCTTATTCTCATCCAATTAGGGTTTTTAACCAATCTTGTGCATCCAATAATTAATTTTGTGTCATTGGTTGAACATTTACGTCATTTTCGTCCTTCCTATGCTTATTCTCATCAAATTAGGATTTTTAACCAATCTTGTGCATCCAATAATTAATTTTGTGTCATTGGTTGAACATTTAGGTCATTTTCGTCCTTCCTAGCCTTATTCTCATCCAATTAGGGTTTTTAACCAATCTTGTGCATTCAATAAGTGATTTTGTGTCATTGGTTGAACATTTTGGTCATTTTCGTCCTCCGTAGGGTTATTCTCATCCAATTAGGGTTTTTAACCAATCTTGTGCATCCAATAAGTACGTTTGTGTCATTGGTTGAACATTTAGGTCATTTTCGTCCTTCCTAGGCTTATTCTCATCCAATTAGGGTTTTTAACCAATCTTGTGCATCCAATAAGTACGTTTGTATCATTGGTTGAACATTTAGGTCATTTTCGTCCTTCCTAGGCTTATTCTCATCCAATTAGGGTTTTTAACCAATCTTGTGCATCCAATAAGTACGTTTGTCTCATTGGTTGAACATTTAGGTCATTTTCGTCCTTCCTAGGCTTATTCTCATCCAATTAGGGTTTTTAACCAATCTTGTGCATCCAATAAGTGATTTTGTGTCATTGGTTGAACATTTACGTCATTTTCGTCCTCCCTAGGGTTATTCTCATCCAATTAGGGTTTTTAACCAATCTTGTGCATCCAATAAGTACGTTTGTGTCATTGGTTGAACATTTAGGTCATTTTCGTCTTCCCTAGGCTTATTCTCATGCATTTAGGGTTTTTAACCAATCTTGTGCATCCAATAAGTGATTTTGTGTCATTGGTTGAACATTTACGTCATTTTCATCCTCCCTAGGGTTATTCTCATCCAATTAGCGTTTTTAACCAATCTTGTGCATCCAATAAATACGTTTGTCTCATTGGTTGAACATTTAGGTTATTTTCGTCCTTCCTAGGCTTATTCTCATCCAATAAGGGTTCTTAACCAATCTTATGCATCCAATAAGTGATTTTGTGTCATTGGTTGAACATTTAGGTCATTTTCGTCCTTCGTAGGGTTATTCTCATTCAATAAGGGTTTTTAACCAATCCTGTGCATCTAATAAGTACGTTTGTGTAATTGGTTGAACATTTAGGTCATTTTCGTCCTCCATAGCCTTATTCTCATCCAATTAGGGTTTTTAATTAATCTTGTGCATCCAATAAGTGATTTTGTGTCATTGGTTGAACATTTACGTCATTTTCATCCTCCCTAGGGTTATTCTCATCCAATTAGCGTTTTTAACCAATCTTGTGCATCCAATAAATACGTTTGTCTCATTGGTTGAACATTTAGGTTATTTTCGTCCTTCCTAGGCTTATTCTCATCCAATAAGGGTTCTTAACCAATCTTATGCATCCAATAAGTGATTTTGTGTCATTGGTTGAACATTTAGGTCATTTTCGTCCTTCGTAGGGTTATTCTCATTCAATTAGGGTTTTTAACCAATCCTGTGCATCTAATAAGTACGTTTGTGTAATTGGTTGAACAATTAGTTCATTTTCGTCCTCCATAGCCTTATTCTCATCCAATTAGGGTTTTTAATTAATCTTGTGCATCCAATAAGTGATTTTGTGTCATTGGTTGAACATTTAGGTCATTTTTGCCTCCCTAGGGCTATTCTCATCTAATTAGGGTTTTTAACCAATCTTGTGCATCCAATAACTACGTTTGTGTCATTGGTTGAACATTTATGTGAATTTCGTTCTTCCGAGGCTTATTCTAATCCAATTAGGGTTTTTAACCAATCTTGTGCATCCAATAAGTGATTTTGTGTCATTGGTTGAACATTTAGGTCATTTTCGTCCTCCCTAGCCTTATTCTCATCCAATTAGGGTTTTTAACCAATCTTGTGCATCCAATAAGTGATTTTGTGTCATTGGTTGAACATTTACGTCATTTTCGTCCTCTCTAGGGTTATTTTCATCCAATTAGGGTTTTTAACCAATCTTGTGCATCCAATAAGTACGTTTGTGTCATTGGTTGAACATTTAGGTTATTTTAGTCCTCCCTAGGCTTATTCTCATCCAATTAGGGTTTTTAACCAATCTTGTGCATCCAATAAGTGATTTTGTGTCATTGGTTGAACATTTAGGTCATTTTTGCCTCCCTAGGGCTATTCTCATCTAAGTAGGGTTTTTAACCAATCTTGTGCATCCAATAACTACGTTTGTGTCATTGGTTGAACATTTATGTGATTTTCGTTCTTCCGAGGCTTATTCTAATCCAATTAGGGTTTTTAACCAATCTTGTGCATCCAATAAGTGATTTTGTGTCATTGGTTGAACATTTAGGTCATTTTCGTCCTCCCTAGCCTTATTCTCATCCAATTAGGGTTTTTAACCAATCTTGTGCATCCAATAAGTGATTTTGTGTCATTGGTTGAACATTTACGTCATTTTCGTCCTCTCTAGGGTTATTTTCATCCAATTAGGGTTTTTAACCAATCTTGTGCATCCAATAAGTACGTTTGTCTCATTGGTTGAACATTTAGGTCATTTTCATCGTTCCTAGGCTTATTCTCATCCAATAAGGGTTCTTAACCAATCTTGTGCACCCAATAAGTGATTTTGTGTCATTGGTTGAACATTTAGGTCATTTTCGTCCTCTTTAGGGTTATTCTCATTCAATTAGGGTTTTTAACCAATCTTGTGCATCTAATAAGTACGTTTGTGTCATTGGTTGAACATTTAGGTCATTTTCGACCTTCCTAGGCTTATTCTCATCCAATTAGGGTTCTTAACCAATCTTGTGAATCCAATAAGTGATTTTGTGTCATTGATTGAACATTTAGGTCATTTTCGTCCTCCCTAGCCTTATTCTCATCCAATTAGGGTTTTTAACCAATCTTGTGCATCCAATAAGTGATTTTGTGTCATTGGTTGAACATTTACGTCATTTTCGTCCTCCCTAGGCTTATTCTCATCCAATTAGGGTTTTTAACCAATCTTGTGCATCCAATAAGTACGTTTGTGTCATTGGTTGAACATTTAGGTCATTTTCGTCCTCCCTAGGCTTATTCTCATCCATTTAGGGTTTTTAACGAATCTTGTGCATCCAATAAGTGATTTTGTTTAATTGGTTGAACATTTAGGTCATTTTCGTCCTCCCTAGGGTTATTCTCATCCAATTAGGGTTTTTAACCAATCTTGTGCATCCAATAAGTACGTTTGTCTCTTTGGTTGAACATTTAGGTCATTTTCGTCCTTCCTAGGCTTATTCTCATCCAATTAGGGTTTTTAACCAATCTTGTGTAGCCAATAATTAATTTTGTGTCATTGGTTGAACATTTAGGTCATTTTCGTCCTCCCTAGCCTTATTCTCATCCAATTAGAGTTTTTAACCAATCTTGTGCATTCAATAAGTGATTTTGTGTCATTGGTTGAACATTTTGGTCATTTTCGTCCTCTATAGGGTTATTCTCATCCAATTAGGGTTTTTAACCAATCTTGTGCATCCAATAAGTACGTTTGTGTCATTGGTTGAACATTTAGGTCATTTGCGACGTTCCTAGGCTTATTCTCATCCAATTAGGGTTTTTAACCAATCTTGTGCATTCAATAAGTGATTTTGTGTCATTTGTTGAATATTTAGGTCATTTTCGTCCTCCCTAGGGTTATTCTCATACAATTAGGGTTTTTACCCAATCTTGTGCATCCAATAAGTGATTTTGTGTCATTGGTTGTACATTTAGGTCATTTTCGTCCTCCCTAGCCTTATTCTCATCCAATTAGGGTTTTTAACCAATCTTGTGTATTCAATAAGTGAGTTTGTGTCATTGGTTGAACATTTATGTCATTTTCCTCCTCTTTAGGCTTATATTCATCCAATTAGGGTTTTTAACCAATCTTGTGCATCCAATAAGTACGTTTGTGTCATTGGTTGAACATTTTGGTCATTTTCGTCCTTCCTAGGCTTATTCTTATCCAATTAGGGTTTTTAACCAATCTTGTGCATCCAATAAGTGATTTTGTGTCATTGGTTGAACATTTAGGTCATTTTCGTCCTGCCTAGCCTTATTCTCATCCAATTAGGGTTTTTAACCAATCTTGTGCATCCAATAAGTGATTTTGTGTCATTGGTTGAACATTTA
>JBBPBP010000172.1:506154-537660 GCA_037974735.1 Cicer chorassanicum
CTTATTCTCATCCAATTAGGGTTTTTAACCAATCTTGTGCATTCAATAAGTGATTTTGTGTCATTGGTTGAACATTTAGGTCATTTTCGTTCTCCCTAGGGTTATTCTCATCCAATTAGGGTTTTTAACAAATCTTGTGAATCCAATAAGTGATTTTGTTTCATTGGTTGAACATTTAGGTCATTTTCGACAATCCTAGGCTTATTTTCATCCAATTAGGGTTTTTAACCAATCTTGTGCATTTAATAAGTGATTTTGTGTCATTGGTTGAACATTTAGGTCATTTTCGTCCTCCCTAGGGTTATTCTCATCCAATTAGGGTTTTAACCAATCTTGTGCATCCAATAAGTGATTTTGTGTCATTGGTTGAACTTTTAGGTCATTTTCGTCCTCCCTAGCCTTATTCTCTTCCAATTAGGGTTTTTAACCAACCTTGTGCATTCAATAAGTGATTTTGTGTAATTGGTTGAACATTTAGGTCATTTTCGTCCTCTCTAGGGCTATTCTCATCCAATTAGGGTTTTTAACCAATCTTGTGCATCCAATAAGTAAGTTTGTGTCAATGGTTGAACATTTAGGTCGTTTTCGTCCTTCCTAGGCTTATTCTCATCCAATTAGGGTTTTTAACCAATCTTGTGCATCCAATAAGTGATTTTGTGTCATTGGTTGAACATTTAGGTAATTTTCGTCCTGCCTAGCCTTATTCTCATCCGATTAGGGTTTTTAACCAATATTGTGCATTCAATAAGTGATTTTGTGTCATTGGTTGAACATTTAGGTCATTTTCGTCCTCCCTTGGGTTATTCTCATCCAACTAGGGTTTTTAACCAATCTTGTGCATCCAATAAGTAAGTTTGTGTCATTGGTTGAACATTTAGGTCATTTTCGTCCTTCCTAGGCTTATTCTCATCCAATTAGGGTTTTTAACCAATCTTGTGCATCCAATAAGTGATTTTGTGTCATTGGTCGAACATTTAGGTCATTTTCGTCCTCCCTAGCCTTATTCTCATCCAATTAGGGTTTTTAACCAATCTTGTGCATCCAATAAGTACGTTTGTGTCATTGGTCGAACATTTAGGTCATTTTCATCCTCCCTAGCCTTATTCTCATCCAATTAGGGTTTTTAACCAATCTTGTGCATTCAATAATTGATTTTGTGTCATTGGTTGAACATTTAGGTCATTTTCGTCCTCCCTAGGGTTATTCTCATCCAATTAGGGTTTTTAACAAATCTTGTGCATCCAATAAGTAAGTTTGTGTCATTGGTTGAACATTTAGGTCATTTTCGTCTTTCCTAGGCTTATTCTCATCCAATTAGGGTTTTTAACCAATCTTGTGCATCCAATAAGTCATTTGGTGTCATTGGTTGAACATTTAGGTCATTTTCGTCCTCCCTAACCTTATTCTCATCCAATTAGGGTTTTTAACCAATCTTGTGCATCCAATAAGTGATTTTGTGTCATTGGTTGAACATTTACGTCATTTTCGTCCTCCATAGGGTTATTCTCATCCAACTAGGGTTTTTAACCAATCTTGTGCATCCAATAAGTACGTTTGTGTCATTGGTTGAACATTTAGGTCTTTTTCGTCCTCCCTAGGCTTATTCTCATCCATTTAGGGTTTTTAACGAATCTAGTGAATCCAGTAAGTGATTTTGTGTCATTGGTTGAACATTTAGGTCATTTTCGTCCTCCCTAGGGTTATTCTCATCCAATTAGGGTTTTTCACCAATCTTGTGCATCCAATAAGTACGTTTGTCTCATTGGTTGAACATTTAGGTCATTTTCGTCCTTCTTATGCTTATTCTCATCCAATTAGGGTTTTTAACCAATCTTGGGCATCCAATAATTAATTTTGTGTCATTGGTTGAACATTTAGGTCATTTTCGTCCTTCCTAGCCTTATTCTCATCCAATTAGGGTTTTTAACCAATCTTGTGCATTCAATAAGTGATTTTGTGTCATTGGTTGAACATTTAGGTCATTTTCGTTCTCCCTAGGGTTATTCTCATCCAATTAGGGTTTTTAACAAATCTTGTGAATCCAATAAGTGATTTTGTTTCATTGGTTGAACATTTAGGTCATTTTCGTCCTCCCTAAGGTTATATTCATCCAAGTAGGGTTTTAACCAATCTTGTGTATCCAATAAGTACGTTTGTGTCATTGGTTGAACATTTAAGTCATTTTCGTCCTTCCTAGGCTTATTCTCATCCAATTAGGGTTTTTAACCAATCTTGTGCATCCAATAAGTACGTTTGTGTCATTAGTTGAACATTTAGGTCATTTTCGTCCTCCCTAGGGTTATTCTCATCCAATTAGGGTTTTTAACCAGTCTTGTGCATCCAATAACTATGTTTGTGTCATTGGTTGAACATTTAGGTTATTTTCGTCCTTCTTAGGCTAATTCTCATCCAATAAGGGTTTTTAACCTATCTTGTGCATCCAATAAGTACGTTTGTGTCATTGGTCGAACATTTAGGTCATTTTCGTCCTCGCTAGCCTTATTCTCATCCAATTAGGGTTTTTAACAAATCTTCTGCATTCAATAAGTGATTTTGTGTCATTGGTTGAACATTTAGGTCATTTTCGTCCTCCCTAGGGTTATATTCATCCAATTAGGGTTTTTAACCAATCTTGTGCGTCGAATAAGTACGTTTGTGTCATTGGTTGAACATTTAGATCATTTTCTTCCTTCCTAGGCTTATTCTCATCCAATTAGGGTTTTTAACCAATCTTGTGCATCCAATAAGTATGTTTGTGTCATTGGTTGAACATTTAGGTCATTTTCGTCCTTCCTAGGCTTATTCTCATCCAATTAGGGTTTTTAACCAATCTTGTGCATCCAATAAGTGATTTTGTGTCATTGGTCGAACATTTAGGTCATTTTCGTCCTCCCTAGCCTTATTCTCATCCAATTAGGGTTTTTAACCAATCTTGTGCATCCAATAAGTACGTTTGTGTCATTGGTCGAACATTTAGGTCATTTTCGTCCTCCCTAGCCTTATTCTCATCCAATTAGGGTTTTTAACCAATCTTGTGCATTCAATAATTGATTTTGTGTCATTGGTTGAACATTTAGGTCATTTTCGTCCTCCCTAGGGTTATTCTCATCCAATTAGGGTTTTTAACAAATCTTGTGCATCCAATAAGTAAGTTTGTGTCATTGGTTGAACATTTAGGTCATTTTCGTCTTTCCTAGGCTTATTCTCATCCAATTAGGGTTTTTAACCAATCTTGTGCATCCAATAAGTCATTTTGTGTCATTGGTTGAACATTTAGGTCATTTTCGTCCTCCCTAACCTTATTCTCATCCAATTAGGGTTTTTAACCAATCTTGTGCATCCAATAAGTGATTTTGTGTCATTGGTTGAACATTTACGTCATTTTCGTCCTCCATAGGGTTATTCTCATCCAACTAGGGTTTTTAACCAATCTTGTGCATCCAATAAGTAAGTTTGTGTCATTGGTTGAACATTTAGGTCATTTTCGTCCTTCCTAGGCTTATTCTCATCCAATTAGGGTTTTTAACCAATCTTGTGCATCCAATAAGTGATTTTGTGACATTGGTCGAACATTTAGGTCATTTTCGTCCTCCCTAGCCTTATTCTCATCCAATTAGGGTTTTTAACCAATCTTGTGCATCCAATAAGTACGTTTGTGTCATTGGTCGAACATTTAGGTCATTTTCCTCCTCCCTAGCCTTATTCTCATCCAATTATGGTTTTTAACCAATCTTGTGCATTCAATAATTGATTTTGTGTCATTGGTTGAACATTTAGG
The DNA here is from genome assembly GCA_037974735.1 of Cicer chorassanicum. NCBI lineage: Eukaryota > Viridiplantae > Streptophyta > Magnoliopsida > Fabales > Fabaceae > Cicer > Cicer chorassanicum. The sequence continues at coordinate 509,933 of JBBPBP010000172.1, forward strand.
TCATTTTCGTCCTCCCTAGGGTTATTCTCATCCAATTATGGTTTTTAACCAATCTTGTGCATTCAATAATTGATTTTGTGTCATTGGTTGAACATTTAGGTCATTTTCGTCCTCCCTAGGGTTATTCTCATCCAATTAGGGTTTTTAACAAATCTTGTGCATCCAATAAGTAAGTTTGTGTCATTGGTTGAACATTTAGGTCATTTTCGTCCTTCCTAGGCTTATTCTCATCCAATTAGGGTTTTTAACCAATCTTGTGCATCCAATACGTGATTTTGTGTCAATGGTTGAACATTTAGGTCATTTTCGTCCTCCCTAGCCTTATTCTCATCCAATTAGGGTTTTTAACCAATCTTGTGCATCCAATAAGTGATTTTGTGTCATTGGTTGAACATTTACGTCATTTTCGTCCTCCCTAGGGTTATTCTCATCCAACTACGGTTTTTAACCAATCTTGTGCATCCAATAAGTACGTTTGTGTCATTGGTTGAACATTTAGGTCATTTTCGTCGTCCCTAGGCTTATTCTCATCCATTTAGGGTTTTCAACGAATCTTGTGAATCCAATAAGTGATTTTGTGTCATTGGTTGAACATTTAGGTCATTTTCGTCCTCCCTAGGGTTATTCTCATCCAATTAGGGTTTTTCACCAATCTTGTGCATCCAATAAGTACGTTTGTCTCATTGGTTGAACATTTAGGTCATTTTCGTCCTTCCTATGCTTATTCTCATCCAATTAGGGTTTTTAACCAATCTTGTGCATCCAATAATTAATTTTGTGTCATTGGTTGAACATTTAGGTCATTTTCGTCCTTCCTAGCCTTATTCTCATCCAATTAGGGTTTTTAACCAATCTTGTGCATTGAATAAGTGATTTTGTGTCATTGGTTGAACATTTAGGTCATTTTCGTCCTTCCTAGGCTTATTCTCATCCAATAAGGGTTTTTAACCAAGCTTGTGCATCCAATAAGTACGTTTGTGTCATTGGTTGAACATTTAGGTCATTTTTGTCCTCCCTAGCCTTATTCTTATCCAATTAGGGTTTTTAACCAGTCTTGTGCATCCAATAACTACGTTTGTGTCATTGGTTGAACATTTAGGTTATTTTCGTCCTTCTTAGGCTAATTGTCATCCAATAAGGGTTTTTAACCAATCTCGTGCATCCAATAAGTACGTTTGTGTCATTGGTCGAACATTTAGGTCATTTTCGTCCTCCCTAGCCTTATTCTCATCCAATTAGGGTTGTTAACCAATCTTGTGCATTCAATAAGTGATTTTGTGTCATTGGTTGAACATTTAGGTCATTTTCGTCCTCCCTAGGGTTATTCTCATCCAACTAGGGTTTTTAACCAATCTTGTGCATCCAATAAGTACGTTTGTGTCATTGGTTGAACATTTAGGTCATTTTCGTCCTCCCTAGGCTTATTCTCATCCATTTAGGGTTTTTAACGAATCTTGTGAATCCAATAAGTGATTTTGTGTCATTGGTGGAACATTTAGGTCATTTTCGTCCTCCCTAGGCTTATTCTCATCCAATTAGGGTTTTTAACCAATCTTGTGCATCCAATAAGTGATTTTGTGTCATTGGTTGAACATTTAGGTCATTTTCGTCCTCCCTAGCCTTATTCTCATCCAATTAGGGTTTTTAACCAATCTTGGGCATCCAATAAGTGATTTTGTGTCATTAGGTTAACATTTACGTCATTTTCGTCCTCCCTAGGGCTATTCTCATCCAGGTAGGGTTTTTAACCAATCTTGTGCATCCAATAAGTACGTTTGTGTCATTGGTCGAACATTTAGGTCATTTTCGTCCTCCCTAGCCTTATTCTCATCCAATTAGGGTTTTTAACCAATCTTGTGCATCCAATAAGTACGTTTGTGTCATTGGTCGAACATTTAGGTCATTTTCGTCCTCCCTAGCCTTATTCTCATCCAATTAGGGTTTTTAACCAATCTTGTGCATCCAATAAGTGATTTTGTGTCATTGGTTGAACATTTACGTCATTTTCGTCCTCCCTAGGCTTATTCTCATCCAATTAGGGTTTTTAACCAATCTTGTGCATCCAATAAGTACGTTTGTGTCATTGGTTGAACATTTAGGTCATTTTCGTCCTCCCTAGGCTTATTCTCATCCATTTAGGGTTTTTAACGAATCTTGTGCATCCAATAAGTGATTTTGTTTCATTGGTTGAACATTTAGGTCATTTTCGTCCTCCCTAGGGTTATTCTCATCCAATTAGGGTTTTTAACCAATCTTGTGCATCCAATAAGTACGTTTATGTCATTGGTTGAACATTTAGGTCATTTTCGTCCTCCCTAGGCTTATTCTCATCCAATTAGGGTTTTTAACCAATCTTGTGCATTCAATAAGTGATTTTGTGTCATTTGTTGAATATTTAGGTCATTTTCGTCCTCCCTAGGGTTATTCTCATACAATTAGGGTTTTTACCCAATCTTGTGCATCCAATAAGTGATTTTGTGTCATTGGTTGTACATTTAGGTCATTTTCGTCCTCCCTAGCCTTATTCTCATCCAATTAGGGTTTTTAACCAATCTTGTGCATTCAATAAGTGAGTTTGTGTCATTGGTTGAACATTTTGGTCATTTTCGTCCTCTGTAGGGTTATTCTCATCCAATTAGGGTTTTTAACCAATCTTGTGCATCCAATAAGTACGTTTGTGTCATTGGTTGAACATTTAGGTCATTTTCGACAATCCTAGGCTTATTTTCATCCAATTAGGGTTTTTATCCAATCTTGTGCATTTAATAAGTGATTTTGTGTCATTGGTTGAACATTTAGGTCATTTTCGTCCTCCCTAGGGTTATTCTCATCCAATTAGGGTTTTTAACCAATCTTGTGCATCCAATAAGTGATTTTGTGTCATTGGTTGAACATTTAGGTCATTTTCGTCCTCCGTAGGGTTATTCTCATCCAATTAGGGTTTTTAACCAATCTTGTGCATCCAATAAGTACGTTTGTGTCATTGGTTGAACATTTAGGTCATTTTCGTCCTTCCTAGGCTTATTCTCATCCAATTAGGGTTTTTAACAAATCTTGTGCATCCAATAAGTACGTTTGTGTCATTGGTTGAACATTTAGGTCATTTTCGTCCTCCCTAGGCTTATTCTCTTCCAATTAGGGTTTTTAACCAATCTTGTGCATCCTATAAGTGATTTTGTGTCATTGGTTGAACATTTACGTCATTTTCGTCCTTCCTAGGATTATTCTCATCCAATTAGGGTTTTTAACCAATCTTGTGCATCCAATAAGTGATTTTGTGTCATTGGTTGAACATTTAGGTCATTTTCGTCCTCCCTAACCTTATTCTCATCCAATTAGGGTTTTTAACCAATCTTGTGCATCCAATAAGTGATTTTGTGTCATTGGTTGAACATTTACGTCATTTTCGTCCTCCATAGGGTTATTCTCATCCAACTAGGGTTTTTAACCAATCTTGTGCATCCAATAAGTACGTTTGTGTCATTGGTTGAACATTTAGGTCTTTTTCGTCCTCCCTAGGCTTATTCTCATCCATTTAGGGTTTTTAACGAATCTAGTGAATCCAGTAAGTGATTTTGTGTCATTGGTTGAACATTTAGGTCATTTTCGTCCTCCCTAGGGTTATTCTCATCCAATTAGGGTTTTTCACCAATCTTGTGCATCCAATAAGTACGTTTGTCTCATTGGTTGAACATTTAGGTCATTTTCGTCCTTCTTATGCTTATTCTCATCCAATTAGGGTTTTTAACCAATCTTGGGCATCCAATAATTAATTTTGTGTCATTGGTTGAACATTTAGGTCATTTTCGTCCTTCCTAGCCTTATTCTCATCCAATTAGGGTTTTTAACCAATCTTGTGCATTCAATAAGTGATTTTGTGTCATTGGTTGAACATTTAGGTCATTTTCGTTCTCCCTAGGGTTATTCTCATCCAATTAGGGTTTTTAACCAATCTTGTGAATCCAATAAGTGATTTTGTTTCATTGGTTGAACATTTAGGTCATTTTCGTCCTCCCTAAGGTTATATTAATCCAAGTAGGGTTTTAACCAATCTTGTGTATCCAATAAGTACGTTTGTGTCATTGGTTGAACATTTAAGTCATTTTCGTCCTTCCTAGGCTTATTCTCATCCAATTAGGGTTTTTAACCAATCTTGTGCATCCAATAAGTACGTTTGTGTCATTAGTTGAACATTTAGGTCATTTTCGTCCTCCCTAGGGTTATTCTCATCCAATTAGGGTTTTTAACCAGTCTTGTGCATCCAATAACTATGTTTGTGTCATTGGTTGAACATTTAGGTTATTTTCGTCCTTCTTAGGCTAATTCTCATCCAATAAGGGTTTTTAACCTATCTTGTGCATCCAATAAGTACGTTTGTGTCATTGGTCGAACATTTAGGTCATTTTCGTCCTCGCTAGCCTTATTCTCATCCAATTAGGGTTTTTAACCAATCTTCTGCATTCAATAAGTGATTTTGTGTCATTGGTTGAACATTTAGGTCATTTTCGTCCTCCCTAGGGTTATATTCATCCAATTAGGGTTTTTAACTAATCTTGTGCGTCGAATAAGTACGTTTGTGTCATTGGTTGAACATTTAGATCATTTTCTTCCTTCCTAGGCTTATTCTCATCCAATTAGGGTTTTTAACCAATCTTGTGCATCCAATAAGTATGTTTGTGTCATTGGTTGAACATTTAGGTCATTTTCGTCCTCCCTAGCCTTATTATCATCATTTTAAGGTTTTTAACCATTCTTGTGCATCCAATAAGTGATTTTGTGTCATTGGTTGAACATTTAGGTCATTTTCGTTCTCCCTAGGGTTATTCTCATCCAATTAGGGTTTTTAACCAATCTTGTGCATCCAATAACTGATTTAGTGTCATTAACTGAACATTTACGTCATTTTCGACCTCCCTAGGGTTATCCTCATCCAATTAGGGTTTTTAACCAATCTTGTGCATCCAGTAAGTAAGTTTGTGTCATTGGTTGAACATTTAGGTCATTTTCGTCCTTGCTAGGGTTATTCTCATCCAATTAGGGTTTTTAACCAATCTTGTGCATCCAATAAGTACGTTTGATTCATTGGTTGAACATTTAGGTCATTTTCGTCCTTCCTAGGCTTATTCTCATCCAATTAGGGTTTTTAACCAATCTTGTGCATCCAATAACTGTGTTTGTGTCATTGGTTGAACATTTAGGTTATTTTCGTCCTTCCTAGACTAATTCTCATCCAATAAGGGTTTTTAACCAATCTTGTGCATCCAATAAGTACGTTTGTGTCATTGGTCGAACATTTAGGTCATTTTCGTCCTCCCTAGCCTTATTCTCATCCAATTTGGGTTTTTAACCAGTCTTGTGCATTCAATAAGTGATTTTGTGTCATTGGTTGAACATTTAGGTCATTTTTGTCCTCCCTAGGGTTATTATCATCCAATTAGTGTTTTTCACCAATCTTGTGCATCCAATAAGTACGTTTGTCTCATTGGTTGAACATTTAGGTCATTTTCGTCCTTTCTATGCTTATTCTCATCCAATTAGGGTTTTTAACCAATCTTGTGCATCCAATAATTAATTTTGTGTCATTGGTTGAACATTTAGGTCATTTTCGTCCTTCCTATGCTTATTCTCATCCAATTAGGGTTTTTAACCAATCTTGTGCATCCAATAATTAATTTTGTGTCATTGGTTGAACATTTAGGTCATTTTCGTCCTTCCTAGCCTTATTCTCATCCAATTAGGGTTTTTAACCAATCTTGTGCATTCAATAAGTGATTTTGTGTCATTGGTTGAACATTTAGGTCATTTTCGTCCTCCCTAGGGTTATATTCATCCAATTAAGGTTTTTAACCAATCTTGTGTATCCAATAAGTACGTTTGTGTCATTGGTTGAACATTTAGGTCATTTTCGTCCTTCCTAGGCTTATTCTCATCCAATAAGGGTTTTTAACCAATCTTGTGCATCCAATAAGTACGTTTGTGTCATTGGTTGAACATTTAGGTCATTTTCGTCCTCCCTAGCCTTATTCTTATCCAATTAGGGTTTTTAACCAGTCTTGTGCGTCCAATAACTACGTTTGTGTCATTGGTTGAACATTTAGGTTATTTTCGTCCTTCTTAGGCTAATTGTCATCCAATAAGGGTTTTTAACCAATCTCGTGCATCCAATAAGTACGTTTGTGTCATTGGTCGAACATTTAGGTCATTTTCGTCCTCCCTAGCCTTATTCTCATCCAATTAGGGTTGTTAACCAATCTTGTGCATTCAATAAGTGATTTTGTGTCATTGGTTGAACATTTAGGTCATTTTCGTCCTCCCTAGGGTTATTCTCATCCAACTAGGGTTTTTAACCAATCTTGTGCATCCAATAAGTACGTTTGTGTCATTGGTTGAACATTTAGGTCATTTTCGTCCTCCCTAGGCTTATTCTCATCCATTTAGGGTTTTTAACGAATCTTGTGAATCCAATAAGTGATTTTGTGTCATTGGTGGAACATTTAGGTCATTTTCGTCCTCCCTAGGCTTATTCTCATCCAATTAGGGTTTTTAACCAATCTTGTGCATCCAATAAGTGATTTTGTGTCATTGGTTGAACATTTAGGTCATTTTCGTCCTCCCTAGCCTTATTCTTATCCAATTAGGGTTTTTAACCAATCTTGTGCATCCAATAAGTGATTTTGTGTCATTGGTTGAACATTTACGTCATTTTCGTCCTCCCTAGGGTTATTCTAATCCAATTAGGGTTTTTAACCAATCTTGTGCATCCAATAAGTACGTTTGTGTCATTGGTTGAACATTTAGATCATTTTCTTCCTTCCTAGGCTTATTCTCATCCAATTAGGGTTTTTAACCAATCTTGTGCATCTAATAAGTATGTTTGTGTCATTGGTTGAACATTTAGGTCATTTTCGTCCTCCCTAGCCTTATTATCATCCAGTTAAGGTTTTTAACCATTCTTGTGCATCCAATAAGTGATTTTGTGTCATTGGTTGAACATTTAGGTCATTTTCGTCCTCCCTAAGGTTATTCTCATCCAATTAGGGTTTTAAACCAATCTTGTGCATCCAATAAGTATGTTTGTGTCATTGGTTGAACATTTAGGTCATTTTCGTCCTTCCTAGGCTTATTCTCATCCAATTAGGGTTTTTAACCAATCTTGTGCATCCAATAAGTGATTTTGTGTCATTGGTTGAACATTTAGGTCATTTTCGTCCTCCCTAGCCTTATTCTCATCAAATTAGGGTTTTTAACCAATCTTGTGCATCCAATAAGTGATTTTCTGTCATTGGTTGAACATTTACGTCATTTTCGTCCTCCCTAGGGTTATTCTCATCCAACTAGGGTTTTTAACCAATCTTGTGCATCCAATAAGTACGTTTGTGTCATTGGTTGAACATTTAGGTCATTTTCGTCCTCCCTAGGCTTATTCTCATCCATTTAGGGTTTTTAACGAATCTTGTGAATCCAATAAGTGATTTTGTGTCATTGGTTGAATATTTAGGTCATTTTCGTCCTCCCTAGGGTTATTCTCATCCAATTATGGTTTTTCACCAATCTTGTGCATCCAATAAGTACGTTTGTCTCATTGGTTGAACATTTCGGTCATTTTCGTCCTTCCTATGCTTATTCTCATCCAATTAGGGTTTTTAACTAATCTTGTGCATCCAATAATTAATTTTGTGTCATTGGTTGAACATTTAGGTCATTTTCGTCCTTCCTATGCTTATTCTCATCCAATTAGGGTTTTTTAACAAATCTTGTGCATCCAATAATTAATTTTGTGTCATTGGTTGAACATTTAGGTCATTTTCGTCCTTCCTAGCCTTATTCTCATCCAATTAGGGTTTTTAACCAATCTTGTGCATTCAATAAGTGATTTTGTGTCATTGGTTGAACATTTAGGTCATTTTCGTTCTCCCTAGGGTTATTCTCATCCAATTAGGGTTTTTAACCAATCTTGTGCATCCAATAAGTGATTTTGTGTCATTGGTTGAACATTTAGGTCATTTTCGTCCTCCCTAGCCTTATTCTCATCCAATTAGGGTTTTTAACCAATCTTGTGCATTCAATAAGTGATTCTGTGTCATTGGTTGAACATTTTGGTCATTTTCGTCCTCCGTAGGGTTATTCTCATCCAATTAGGGTTTTTAACCAATCTTGTGCATCCAATAAGTACGTTTGTGTCATTGGTTGAACATTTAGGTCATTTTCGACCTTCCTAGGCTTATTCTCATCCAATTAGGGTTTTTAACCAATCTTGTGCATCCAATAAGTACGTTTGTGTCATTGGTTGAACATTTAGGTCATTTTCGTCCTTCCTAGGCTTATTCTCATCCAATTAGGGTTTTTAACCAATCTTGTGCATCCAATAAGTGACTTTGTGTCATTGGTTGAACATTTAGGTCATTTTCGTCCTCCCTAGGGTTATTCTAATCCAATTTGGGTTTTTAACCAATCTTGTGCATCCAATAACTACATTTGTGTCATTGGTTGAACATTTAGGTTATTTTCGTACTTCCTAGGCTAATTCTCATCCAATAAGGGTTTTTAACCAATCTTGTGCATCCAATAAGTACGTTTGTGTCATTGGTCGAACATTTATGTCATTTTCGTCCTCGCTAGCCTTATTCTCATCCAATTAGGGTTTTTAACCAATCTTGTGCAGCCAATAAGTGATTTTGTGTCATTGGTTGAACATTTAGGTCATTTTCGTCCTTCCTAGGCTTATTCTCATCCAATTAGGGTTTTTAATCAATCTTGTGCATCCAATAAGTGATTTTGTGTCATTGGTTGAACATTTAGGTCATTTTCGTCCTCCCTAGCCTTATTCTTATCCAATTAGGGTTTTTAACCAATCTTGTGCATCCAATAAGTGATTTTGTGTCATTGGTTGAACATTTACGTCATTTTCGTCCTCCTTAGGGTTATTCTAATCCAATTAGGGTTTTTAACCAATCTTGTGCATCCAATAAGTACGTTTGTGTCATTGGTTGAACATTTAGATCATTTTCTTCCTTCCTAGGCTTATTCTCATCCAATTAGGGTTTTTAACCAATCTTGTGCATCTAATAAGTATGTTTGTGTCATTGGTTGAACATTTAGGTCATTTTCGTCCTCCCTAGCCTTATTATCATCCAGTTAAGGTTTTTAACCATTCTTGTGCATCCAATAAGTGATTTTGTGTAATTGGTTGAACATTTAGGTCATTTTCGTCCTCCCTAGGGTTATTCTCATCCAATTAGGGTTTTAAACCAATCTTGTGCATCCAATAAGTAAGTTTGTGTCATTGGTTGAACATTTAGGTCATTTTCGTCCTTCCTAGGCTTATTCTCATTCAATTAGGGTTTTTAAACAATCTTGTACATCCAATAAGTGATTATGTGTCATTGGTTGAACATTTAGGTCATTTTCGTCCTCCCTAGCCTTATTCTCATCCAATTAGGGTTTTTAACCAATCTTGTGCATCCAATAAGTGATTTTGTGTCATTGGTTGAACATTTACGTCATTTTCGTCCTCCCTAGGGTTATTCTCATCCAACTAGGGTTTTTAACCAATCTTGTGCATCCAATAAGTACGTTTGTGTCATTGGTTGAACATTTAGGTCATTTTCGTCCTCCCTAGGTTTATTCTCATCCATTTAGGGTTTTTAATGAATCTTGTGAATCCAATAAGTGATTTTGTGTCATTGGTTGAACATTTAGGTCATTTTCGTCCTCCCTAGCCTTATTCTCATCCAATTAGGGTTTTTAACCAATCTTGTGCATCCAATAAGTGATTTTGTGTCATTGGTTGAACATTTACGTCATTTTCGTCCTCTCTAGGGTTATTCTCATCCAACTACGGTTTTTAACCAATCTTGTGCATCCAATAAGTACGTTTGTGTCATTCGTTGAACATTTAGGTCATTTTCGTCATCCCTAGGCTTATTCTCATCCATTTAGGGTTTTTAACGAATCTTGTGAATCCAATAAGTGATTTTGTGTCATTGGTTGAACATTTAGGTCATTTTTGTCCTCCCTAGGGTTATTATCATCCAATTAGGGTTTTTCACCAATCTTGTGCATCCAATAAGTACGTTTGTCTCATTGGTTGAACATTTAGGTCATTTTCGTCCTTCCTATGCTTATTCTCATCCAATTAGGGTTTTTAACCAATCTTGTGCATCCAATAATTAATTTTGTGTCATTGGTTGAACATTTAGGTCAGTTTCGTCCTTCCTATGCTTATTCTCATCCAATTAGGGTTTTTAACCAATCTTGTGCATCCAATAATTAATTTTGTGTCATTGGTTGAATATTTAGGTCATTTTCGTCCTTCCTAGCCTTATTCTCATCCAATTAGGGTTTTTAACCAATCTTGTGCATTGAATAAGTGATTTTGTGTCATTGGTTGAACATTTAGGTCATTTTCGTCCTTCCTAGGCTTATTCTCATCCAATAAGGGTTTTTAACCAAGCTTGTGCATCCAATAAGTACGTTTGTGTCATTGGTTGAACATTTAGGTCATTTTTGTCCTCCCTAGCCTTATTCTTATCCAATTAGGGTTTTTAACCAGTCTTGTGCATCCAATAACTACGTTTGTGTCATTGGTTGAACATTTAGGTTATTTTCGTCCTTCTTAGGCTAATTGTCATCCAATAAGGGTTTTTAACCAATCTCGTGCATCCAATAAGTACGTTTGTGTCATTGGTCGAACATTTAGGTCATTTTCGTCCTCCCTAGCCTTATTCTCATCCAATTAGGGTTGTTAACCAATCTTGTGCATTCAATAAGTGATTTTGTGTCATTGGTTGAACATTTAGGTCATTTTCGTCCTCCCTAGGGTTATTCTCATCCAACTAGGGTTTTTAACCAATCTTGTGCATCCAATAAGTACGTTTGTGTCATTGGTTGAACATTTAGGTCATTTTCGTCCTCCCTAGGCTTATTCTCATCCATTTAGGGTTTTTAACGAATCTTGTGAATCCAATAAGTGATTTTGTGTCATTGGTGGAACATTTAGGTCATTTTCGTCCTCCCTAGGCTTATTCTCATCCAATTAGGGTTTTTAACCAATCTTGTGCATCCAATAAGTGATTTTGTGTCATTGGTTGAACATTTAGGTCATTTTCGTCCTCCCTAGCCTTATTCTCATCCAATTAGGGTTTTTAACCAATCTTGTGCATCCAATAAGTGATTTTGTGTCATTGGTTGAACATTTACGTCATTTTCGTCCTCCCTAGGGTTATTCTCATCCAACTACGGTTCTTAACCAATCTTGTGCATCCAATAAGTACGTTTGTGTCATTGGTTGAACATTTAGGTCATTTTCGTCCTCCCTAGGCTTATTCTCATCCATTTAGGGTTTTCAACGAATCTTGTGAATCCAATAAGTGATTTTGTGTCATTGGTTGAACATTTAGGTCATTTTCGTCCTCCCTAGGGTTATTCTCATCCAATTAGGGTTTTTCACCAATCTTGTGCATCCAATAAGTACGTTTGTCTCATTGGTTGAACATTTAGGTCATTTTCGTCCTTCCTATGCTTATTCTCATCCAATTAGGGTTTTTAACCAATCTTGTGCATCCAATAATTAATTTTGTGTCATTGGTTGAACATTTACGTCATTTTCGTCCTTCCTATGCTTATTCTCATCCAATTAGGATTTTTAACCAATCTTGTGCATCCAATAATTAATTTTGTGTCATTGGTTGAACATTTAGGTCATTTTCGTCCTTCCTAGCCTTATTCTCATCCAATTAGGGTTTTTAACCAATCTTGTGCATTCAATAAGTGATTTTGTGTCATTGGTTGAACATTTAGGTCATTTTCGTTCTCCCTAGGGTTATTCTCATCCAATAAGGGTTTTTAACCAATCTTGTGCATTCGATAAGTGATTTTGTGTCATTGGTTGAACATTTAGGTCATTTTCGTCCTCCCTAGGGTTAATCTCATCAAATTAGGATTTTTAACCAATCTTGTGCATCCAATAATTAATTTTGTGTCATTGGTTGAACATTTAGGTCATTTTCGTCCTTCCTAGCCTTATTCTCATCCAATTAGGGTTTTTAACCAATCTTGTGCATTCAATAAGTGATTTTGTGTCATTGGTTGAACATTTAGGTCATTTTCGTCCTCCCTAGGGTTATATTCATCCAATTAAGGTTTTTAACCAATCTTGTGTATCCAATAAGTACGTTTGTGTCATTGGTTGAACATTTAGGTCATTTTCGTCCTTCCTAGGCTTATTCTCATCCAATAAGGGTTTTTAACCAATCTTGTGCATCCAATAAGTACGTTTGTGTCATTGGTTGAACATTTAGGTCATTTTCGTCCTCCCTAGCCTTATTCTCATCCAATTAGGGTTTTTAACCAATCTTGTGCATCCAATAAGTAAGTTTGTGTCATTGGTTGAACATTTAGGTCATTTTCGTCCTCCCTAGGGTTATTCTCATCCAATTAGGGTTTTTAACCAATCTTGTGCATCCAATAAGTACATTTGTGTCATTGGTTGAACATTTAGGTCATTTTCGTCCTCCCAAGGCTTATTCTCGTCCAATTAGGGTTTTTAACCAATCTTGTGCATCCAATAAGTACATTGGTGTCATTGGTTGAACATTTAGGTCATTTCGTCCTCCCAAGGCTTATTCTCGTCCAATTAGGGTTTTTAACCAATCTTGTGCTTCCAATAAGTGATTTTGTGTCGTTGGTTGAACATTTAGGTCATTTTCGTCCTCCCAAGGCTTATTCTCGTCCAATTAGGGTTTTTAACCAATCTTGTGCATCCAATAAGTACATTTGTGTCATTGGTTGAACATTTAGGTCATTTTCGTCCTCCCAAGGCTTATTCTCGTCCAATTAGGGTTTTTCACCAATCTTGTGCAACATATAAGTACATTTGTGTCATTGGTTGAACATTTAGGTCATTTTCGTCCTCCCAAGGCTTATTCTCGTCCAATTAGGGTTTTGAACCAATCTTGTGCATCTAATAAGTGATTTTGTGTCATTGGTTGAACATTTAGGTCATTTTCGTCCTCCCTAGGCTTATTCTCGTCCAATTAGGGTTTTTAAAAAATTTTACGCATCCAATAAGTACATTTGTGTCATTGGCTGAACATTTAGGTCATTTTCGTCCTCCCTAGGCTTATTCTCGTCCAATTAGGGTTTTTAACCAATCTTGTGCATCCAATAAGTACATTTGTGTCATTGGTTGAACATTTAGGTCATTTGCGTCCTCCCAAGGCTTATTCTCGTCCAATTAGGGTTTTTAACCAATCTTGTGCATCCAATAAGTACATTTGTGTCTTTGGTTGAACATTTAGGTCATTTTCGTCTTCCCAAGGCTTATTATCGTCCAATTAGGGGTTGTAACCAATCTTGTGCATCGAATAAGCGATTTTGTGTCATTGGTTGAACATTTAGGTCATTTTCGTCCTCCCAAGGCTTATTCTCGTCCAATTAGGGTTTTTCACCAATCTTGTGCAACATATAAGTACATTTGTGTCATTGGTTGAACATTTAGGTCATTTTCGTCCTCCCAAGGCTTATTCTCGTCCTATTAGGGTTTTTAACCAATCTTGTGCATCCAATAAGTGATTTTGTGTCATTGGTTGAACATTTAGGTCATTTTCGTCCTCCCTAGGCTTATTCTCGTCCAATTAGGGTTTTGTGCATCCAATTAGTACATTTGTGTCATTGGTTGAACATTTAGGTCATTTTCGTCCTCCCTAGGCTTATTCTCATCCAATTAGGGTTTTTAACTAATCTTGTGCATCCAATAAGTGATTTTGTGTCATTGGTTGAACATTTAGGTCATTTTCGTCCTCCCTAGGCTTATTCTCATCCAATTAGGGTTTTTAACCAATCTTGTGCATCCAATAAGTGATTTTGTGTCATTGGTTGAACATTTACGTCATTTTCGTCCTCTCTAGGGTTATTTTCATCCAATTAGGGTTTTTAACCAATCTTGTGCATCCAATAAGTACGTTTGTGTCATTGGTTGGACATTTAGGTTATTTTCGTCCTCCCTAGGCTTATTCTCATCCAATTAGGGTTTTTAACCAATCTTGTGCATCCAATAAGTGATTTTGTGTCATTGGTTGAACATTTACGTCATTTTCGTCCTCCCTAGGGTTATTCTCATCCAATTAGCGTTTTTAACCAATCTTGTGCATCCAATAAATACGTTTGTCTCATTGGTTGAACATTTAGGTTATTTTCGTCCTTCCTAGGCTTATTCTCATCCAATAAGGGTTCTTAACCAATCTTATGCATCCAATAAGTGATTTTGTGTCATTGGTTGAACATTTAGGTCATTTTCGTCCTTCGTAGGGTTATTCTCATTCAATTAGGGTTTTTAACCAATCCTGTGCATCTAATAAGTACGTTTGTGTAATTGGTTGAACAATTAGTTCATTTTCGTCCTCCATAGCCTTATTCTCATCCAATTAGGGTTTTTAATTAATCTTGTGCATCCAATAAGTGATTTTGTGTCATTGGTTGAACATTTAGGTCATTTTTGCCTCCCTAGGGCTATTCTCATCTAATTAGGGTTTTTAACCAATCTTGTGCATCCAATAACTACGTTTGTGTCATTGGTTGAACATTTATGTGAATTTCGTTCTTCCGAGGCTTATTCTAATCCAATTAGGGTTTTTAACCAATCTTGTGCATCCAATAAGTGATTTTGTGTCATTGGTTGAACATTTAGGTCATTTTCGTCCTCCCTAGCCTTATTCTCATCCAATTAGGGTTTTTAACCAATCTTGTGCATCCAATAAGTGATTTTGTGTCATTGGTTGAACATTTACGTCATTTTCGTCCTCTCTAGGGTTATTTTCATCCAATTAGGGTTTTTAACCAATCTTGTGCATCCAATAAGTACGTTTGTGTCATTGGTTGAACATTTAGGTTATTTTAGTCCTCCCTAGGCTTATTCTCATCCAATTAGGGTTTTTAACCAATCTTGTGCATCCAATAAGTGATTTTGTGTCATTGGTTGAACATTTAGGTCATTTTTGCCTCCCTAGGGCTATTCTCATCTAAGTAGGGTTTTTAACCAATCTTGTGCATCCAATAACTACGTTTGTGTCATTGGTTGAACATTTATGTGATTTTCGTTCTTCCGAGGCTTATTCTAATCCAATTAGGGTTTTTAACCAATCTTGTGCATCCAATAAGTGATTTTGTGTCATTGGTTGAACATTTAGGTCATTTTCGTCCTCCCTAGCCTTATTCTCATCCAATTAGGGTTTTTAACCAATCTTGTGCATCCAATAAGTGATTTTGTGTCATTGGTTGAACATTTACGTCATTTTCGTCCTCTCTAGGGTTATTTTCATCCAATTAGGGTTTTTAACCAATCTTGTGCATCCAATAAGTACGTTTGTCTCATTGGTTGAACATTTAGGTCATTTTCGTCGTTCCTAGGCTTATTCTCATCCAATAAGGGTTCTTAACCAATCTTGTGCACCCAATAAGTGATTTTGTGTCATTGGTTGAACATTTAGGTCATTTTCGTCCTCTTTAGGGTTATTCTCATTCAATTAGGGTTTTTAACCAATCTTGTGCATCTAATAAGTACGTTTGTGTCATTGGTTGAACATTTAGGTCATTTTCGACCTTCCTAGGCTTATTCTCATCCAATTAGGGTTCTTAACCAATCTTGTGAACCCAATAAGTGATTTGATGTCATTGGTTGAACATTTAGGTCATTTTCGTCCTCCATAGCCTTATTCTCATCCAATTAGGGTTTTTAACCAATCTTGTGCATCCAATAAGTGATTTTGTGTCATTGGTTGAACATTTAGGTCATTTTCGTCCTCCCTAGCCTTATTCTCATCCAATTAGGGTTTTTAACCAATCTTGTGCATTCAATAAGTGATTTTGTGTCATTGGTTGAACATTTAGGTCATTTTCGTCCTCCCTAGGGTTATTCTCATCCAACTAGGGTTTTTAACCAATCTTGTGCATCCAATAAGTACGTTTGTGTCATTGGTTGAACATTTAGGTCATTTTCGTCCTCCCTAGGCTTATTCTCATCCATTTAGGGTTTTTAACGAATCTTGTGAATCCAATAAGTGATTTTGTGTCATTGGTGGAACATTTAGGTCATTTTCGTCCTCCCTAGGCTTATTCTCATCCAATTAGGGTTTTTAACCAATCTTGTGCATCCAATAAGTGATTTTGTGTCATTGGTTGAACATTTAGATCATTTTCTTCCTTCCTAGGCTTATTCTCATCCAATTAGGGTTTTTAACCAATCTTGTGCATCTAATAAGTATGTTTGTGTCATTGGTTGAACATTTAGGTCATTTCGTCCTCCCTAGCCTTATTATCATCCAGTTAAGGTTTTTAACCATTCTTGTGCATCCAATAAGTGATTTTGTGTCATTGGTTGAACATTTAGGTCATTTTCGTCCTCCCTAAGGTTATTCTCATCCAATTAGGGTTTTAAACCAATCTTGTGCATCCAATAAGTATGTTTGTGTCATTGGTTGAACATTTAGGTCATTTTCGTCCTTCCTAGGCTTATTCTCATCCAATTAGGGTTTTTAACCAATCTTGTGCATCCAATAAGTGATTTTGTGTCATTGGTTGAACATTTAGGTCATTTTCGTCCTCCCTAGCCTTATTCTCATCAAATTAGGGTTTTTAACCAATCTTGTGCATCCAATAAGTGATTTTCTGTCATTGGTTGAACATTTACGTCATTTTCGTCCTCCCTAGGGTTATTCTCATCCAACTAGGGTTTTTAACCAATCTTGTGCATCCAATAAGTACGTTTGTGTCATTGGTTGAACATTTAGGTCATTTTCGTCCTCCCTAGGCTTATTCTCATCCATTTAGGGTTTTTAACGAATCTTGTGAATCCAATAAGTGATTTTGTGTCATTGGTGGAACATTTAGGTCATTTTCGTCCTCCCTAGGCTTATTCTCATCCAATTAGGGTTTTTAACCAATCTTGTGCATCCAATAAGTGATTTTGTGTCATTGGTTGAACATTTAGGTCATTTTCGTCCTCCCTAGCCTTATTCTCATCCAATTAGGGTTTTCAACCAATCTATTGCATTCAATTAGTACGTTTGTGTCATTGGTTGAACATTTAGGTCATTTTCGTCCTTCCTAGGCTTATTCTCATCCAATAAGGGTTCTTAACCAATCTTGTGCATCCAATAAGTGATTTTGTGTCATTGGTTAAACATTTAGGTCATTTTCGTCCTCCGTAGGGTTATTCTCATTCAATTAGGGTTTTTAACCAATCTTGTGCATCTAATAAGTACGTTTGTGTCATTGGTTGAACATTTAGGTCATTTTCGTTCTTCCGAGGCTTATTCTCATCCAATTAGGGTTTGTAACCAATCTTGTGCATCCAATAAGTGATTTTGTGTCATTGGTTGAACATTTAGGTCATTTTCGTCCTCCCTAGCCTTATTCTCATCCAATTAGGGTTTTTAACCAATCTTGTGCATCCAATAAGTGATTTTGTGTCATTGGTTGAACATTTACGTCATTTTCGTCCTCTCTAGGGTTATTCTCATCCAACTACGGTTTTTAACCAATCTTGTGCATCCAATAAGTACGTTTGTGTCATTCGTTGAACATTTAGGTCATTTTCGTCATCCCTAGGCTTATTCTCATCCATTTAGGGTTTTTAACGAATCTTGTGAATCCAATAAGTGATTTTGTGTCATTGGTTGAACATTTAGGTCATTTTTGTCCTCCCTAGGGTTATTATCATCCAATTAGGGTTTTTCACCAATCTTGTGCATCCAATAAGTACGTTTGTCTCATTGGTTGAACATTTAGGTCATTTTCGTCCTTCCTATGCTTATTCTCATCCAATTAGGGTTTTTAACCAATCTTGTGCATCCAATAATTAATTTTGTGTCATTGGTTGAACATTTAGGTCAGTTTCGTCCTTCCTATGCTTATTCTCATCCAATTAGGGTTTTTAACCAATCTTGTGCATCCAATAATTAATTTTGTGTCATTGGTTGAATATTTAGGTCATTTTCGTCCTTCCTAGCCTTATTCTCATCCAATTAGGGTTTTTAACCAATCTTGTGCATTGAATAAGTGATTTTGTGTCATTGGTTGAACATTTAGGTCATTTTCGTCCTTCCTAGGCTTATTCTCATCCAATAAGGGTTTTTAACCAAGCTTGTGCATCCAATAAGTACGTTTGTGTCATTGGTTGAACATTTAGGTCATTTTTGTCCTCCCTAGCCTTATTCTTATCCAATTAGGGTTTTTAACCAGTCTTGTGCATCCAATAACTACGTTTGTGTCATTGGTTGAACATTTAGGTTATTTTCGTCCTTCTTAGGCTAATTGTCATCCAATAAGGGTTTTTAACCAATCTCGTGCATCCAATAAGTACGTTTGTGTCATTGGTCGAACATTTAGGTCATTTTCGTCCTCCCTAGCCTTATTCTCATCCAATTAGGGTTTTTAACCAATCTTGTGCATTCAATAAGTGATTTTGTGTCATTGGTTGAACATTTAGGTCATTTTCGTCCTCCCTAGGGTTATTCTCATCCAATTAGGGTTTTTAACCAATCTTGTGCATCCAATAAGTGATTTTGTGTCATTGGTTGAACATTTAGGTCATTTTCGTCCTCCCTAGGCTTATTCTCGTCCAATTAGGGTTTTTAACCAATCTTGTGCATCCAATAAGTACATTTGTGTCATTGGTTGAATATTTAGGTCATTTTTGTCCTCCCTAGGCTTATTCTCGTCCAATTAGGGTTTTTAACCAATCTTGTGCATCCAATAAGTGATTTTGTGTCATTGGTTGAACATTTAGGTCATTTTCGTCCTCCCTAGGCTTATTCTCATCCAATTAGGGTTTTTAACGAATCTTGTGCATCCAATAAGTGATTTTGTGTCATTGGTTGAACATTTAGGTCATTTTCGTCCTCCCTAGGCTTATTCTCATCCAATTAGGGTTTTTAACCAATCTTGTGCATCCAATAAGTGATTTTGTGTCTTTTGTTGAACATTTAGGTCATTTTCGTCCTCCCTAGGCTTATTCTCATCCAATTAGGGTTTTTAACCAATCTTGTGCATCCAATAAGTGATTTTGTGTCATTGGTTGAACATTTAGGTCATTTTCGTCCTCCCTAGCCTTATTCTTATCCAATTAGGGTTTTTAACCAATCTTGTGCATCCAATAAGTGATTTTGTGTCATTGGTTGAACATTTACGTCATTTTCGTCCTCCCTAGGGTTATTCTAATCCAATTAGGGTTTTTAACCAATCTTGTGCATCCAATAAGTACGTTTGTGTCATTGGTTGAACATTTAGATCATTTTCTTCCTTCCTAGGCTTATTCTCATCCAATTAGGGTTTTTAACCAATCTTGTGCATCCAATAAGTATGTTTGTGTCATTGGTTGAACATTTAGGTCATTTTCGTCCTCCCTAGCCTTATTATCATCCAGTTAAGGTTTTTAACCATTCTTGTGCATCCAATAAGTGATTTTGTGTCATTGGTTGAACATTTACGTCATTTTCGTCCTCCCTAGGGTTATTCTCATCCAACTAGGGTTTTTAACCAATCTTGTGCATCCAATAAGTACGTTTGTGTCATTGGTTGAACATTTAGGTCATTTTCGTTCTCCCTAGGGTTATTCTCATCCAATTAGGGTTTTTAACCAATCTTGTGAATCCAATAAGTGATTTTGTGTCATTGGTTGAACATTTAGGTCATTTTTGTCCTCCCTAGGGTTATTCTCATCCAATAAGGGTTTTTAACCAATCTTGTGCATTCAATAAGTGATTTTGTGTCATTGGTTGAACATTTAGGTCATTTTCGTCCTCCCTAGGGTTATATTCATCCAATTAAGGTTTTTAACCAATCTTGTGTATCCAATAAGTACGTTTGTGTCATTGGTTGAACATTTAGGTCATTTTCGTCCTTCCTAGGCTTATTCTCATCCAATAAGGGTTTTTAACCAATCTTGGGCATCCAATAAGTACGTTTGTGTCATTGGTTGAACATTTAGGTCATTTTCGTCCTCCCTAGCCTTATTCTTATCCAATTAGGGTTTTTAACCAGTCTTGTGCGTCCAATAACTACGTTTGTGTCATTGGTTGAACATTTAGGTTATTTTCGTCCTTCTTAGGCTAATTGTCATCCAATAAGGGTTTTTAACCAATCTCGTGCATCCAATAAGTACGTTTGTGTCATTGGTCGAACATTTAGGTCATTTTCGTCCTCCCTAGCCTTATTCTCATCCAATTAGGGTTGTTAACCAATCTTGTGCATTCAATAAGTGATTTTGTGTCATTGGTTGAACATTTAGGTCATTTTCGTCCTCCCTAGGGTTATATTTATCCAATTAGGGTTTTTAACCAATCTTGTGCATCCAATAAGTACGTTTGTGTCATTGGTTGAACATTTAGATCATTTTCTTCCTTCCTAGGCTTATTCTCATCCAATTAGGGTTTTTAACCAATCTTGTGCATCCAATAAGTATGTTTGTGTCATTGGTTGAACATTTAGGTCATTTTCGTCCTCCCTAGCCTTATTATCATCTAGTTAAGGTTTTTAACCATTCTTGTGCATCCAATAAGTTATTTTGTGTCATTGGTTGAACATTTAGGTCATTTTCGTCCTCCCTAGGGTTACTCTCATCCAATTAGGGTTTTAAACCAATCTTGTGCATCCAATAAGTAAGTTTGTGTCATTTGTTGAACATTTAGGTCATTTTCGTCCTTCCTAGGCTTATTCTAGTCCAATTAGGGTTTTTAACCAATCTTGTGCATCCAATAAGTGATTTTGTGTCATTGGTTCAACATTTAGGTCATTTTCGTCCTCCCTAGCCTTATTCTCATCCAATTAGGGTTTTTAACCAATCTTGTGCATCCAATAAGTGATTTTGTGTCATTGGTTGAACATTTACGTCATTTTCGTCCTCCCTAGGGTTATTCTCATCCAACTAGGGTTTTTAACCAATCTTGTGCATCCAATAAGTACGTTTGTGTCATTGGTTGAACATTTAGGTCATTTTCGTCCTCCCTAGGTTTATTCTCATCCATTTAGGGTTTTTAATGAATCTTGTGAATCCAATAAGTGATTTTGTGTCATTGGTTGAACATTTAGGTCATTTTCGTCCTCCCTAGCCTTATTCTCATCCAATTAGGGTTTTTAACCAATCTTGTGCATCCAATAAGTGATTTTGTGTCATTGGTTGAACATTTACGTCATTTTCGTCCTCTCTAGGGTTATTCTCATCCAACTACGGTTTTTAACCAATCTTGTGCATCCAATAAGTACGTTTGTGTCATTCGTTGAACATTTAGGTCATTTTCGTCATCCCTAGGCTTATTCTCATCCATTTAGGGTTTTTAACGAATCTTGTGAATCCAATAAGTGATTTTGTGTCATTGGTTGAACATTTAGGTCATTTTTGTCCTCCCTAGGGTTATTATCATCCAATTAGGGTTTTTCACCAATCTTGTGCATCCAATAAGTACGTTTGTCTCATTGGTTGAACATTTAGGTCATTTTCGTCCTTCCTATGCTTATTCTCATCCAATTAGGGTTTTTAACCAATCTTGTGCATCCAATAATTAATTTTGTGTCATTGGTTGAACATTTAGGTCAGTTTCGTCCTTCCTATGCTTATTCTCATCCAATTAGGGTTTTTAACCAATCTTGTGCATCCAATAATTAATTTTGTGTCATTGGTTGAATATTTAGGTCATTTTCGTCCTTCCTAGCCTTATTCTCATCCAATTAGGGTTTTTAACCAATCTTGTGCATTGAATAAGTGATTTTGTGTCATTGGTTGAACATTTAGGTCATTTTCGTCCTTCCTAGGCTTATTCTCATCCAATAAGGGTTTTTAACCAAGCTTGTGCATCCAATAAGTACGTTTGTGTCATTGGTTGAACATTTAGGTCATTTTTGTCCTCCCTAGCCTTATTCTTATCCAATTAGGGTTTTTAACCAGTCTTGTGCATCCAATAACTACGTTTGTGTCATTGGTTGAACATTTAGGTTATTTTCGTCCTTCTTAGGCTAATTGTCATCCAATAAGGGTTTTTAACCAATCTCGTGCATCCAATAAGTACGTTTGTGTCATTGGTCGAACATTTAGGTCATTTTCGTCCTCCCTAGCCTTATTCTCATCCAATTAGGGTTGTTAACCAATCTTGTGCATTCAATAAGTGATTTTGTGTCATTGGTTGAACATTTAGGTCATTTTCGTCCTCCCTAGGGTTATATTTATCCAATTAAGGTTTTTAACCAATCTTGTGCATCCAATAAGTACGTTTGTGTCATTGGTTGAACATTTAGGTCATTTTCGTCCTCCCTAGGCTTATTCTCATCCATTTAGGGTTTTTAACGAATCTTGTGAATCCAATAAGTGATTTTGTGTCATTGGTGGAACATTTAGGTCATTTTCGTCCTCCCTAGGCTTATTCTCATCCAATTAGGGTTTTTAACCAATCTTGTGCATCCAATAAGTGATTTTGTGTCATTGGTTGAACATTTAGGTCATTTTCGTCCTCCCTAGCCTTATTCTCATCCAATTAGGGTTTTTAACCAATCTTGTGCATCCAATAAGTGATTTTGTGTCATTGGTTGAACATTTACGTCATTTTCGTCCTCCCTAGGGTTATTCTCATCCAACTACGGTTCTTAACCAATCTTGTGCATCCAATAAGTACGTTTGTGTCATTGGTTGAACATTTAGGTCATTTTCGTCCTCCCTAGGCTTATTCTCATCCATTTAGGGTTTTCAACGAATCTTGTGAATCCAATAAGTGATTTTGTGTCATTGGTTGAACATTTAGGTCATTTTCGTCCTCCCTAGGGTTATTCTCATCCAATTAGGGTTTTTCACCAATCTTGTGCATCCAATAAGTACGTTTGTCTCATTGGTTGAACATTTAGGTCATTTTCGTCCTTCCTATGCTTATTCTCATCCAATTAGGGTTTTTAACCAATCTTGTGCATCCAATAATTAATTTTGTGTCATTGGTTGAACATTTAGGTCATTTTCGTCCTTCCTAGCCTTATTCTCATCCAATTAGGGTTTTTAACCAATCTTGTGCATTGAATAAGTGATTTTGTGTCATTGGTTGAACATTTAGGTCATTTTCGTCCTCCCTAGGTTTATTCTCATCCATTTAGGGTTTTTAATGAATCTTGTGAATCCAATAAGTGATTTTGTGTCATTGGTTGAACATTTAGGTCATTTTCGTCCTCCCTAGCCTTATTCTCATCCAATTAGGGTTTTTAACCAATCTTGTGCATCCAATAAGTGATTTTGTGTCATTGGTTGAACATTTACGTCATTTTCGTCCTCCCTAGGGTTATTCTCATCCAACTACGGTTTTTAACCAATCTTGTGCATCCAATAAGTAAGTTTGTGTCATTGGTTGAACATTTAGGTCATTTTCGTCCTTCCTAGGCTTATTCTCATCCAATTAGGGTTTTTAAACAATCTTGTACATCCAATAAGTGATTATGTGTCATTGGTTGAACATTTAGGTCATTTTCGTCCTCCCGAGCCTTATTCTCATCCAATTAGGGGTTTTAACCAATCTTGTGCATCCAATAAGTGATTTTGTGTCATTGGTTGAACATTTACGTCATTTTCGTCCTCCCTAGGGTTATTCTCATCCAACTAGGGTTTTTAACCAATCTTGTGCATCCAATAAGTACGTTTGTGTCATTGGTTGAACATTTAGGTCATTTTCGTCCTCCCTAGGTTTATTCTCATCCATTTAGGGTTTTTAATGAATCTTGTGAATCCAATAAGTGATTTTGTGTCATTGGTTGAACATTTAGGTCATTTTCGTCCTCCCTAGCCTTATTCTCATCCAATTAGGGTTTTTAACCAATCTTGTGCATCCAATAAGTGATTTTGTGTCATTGGTTGAACATTTACGTCATTTTCGTCCTCTCTAGGGTTATTCTCATCCAACTACGGTTTTTAACCAATCTTGTGCATCCAATAAGTACGTTTGTGTCATTCGTTGAACATTTAGGTCATTTTCGTCATCCCTAGGCTTATTCTCATCCATTTAGGGTTTTTAACGAATCTTGTGAATCCAATAAGTGATTTTGTGTCATTGGTTGAACATTTAGGTCATTTTTGTCCTCCCTAGGGTTATTATCATCCAATTAGGGTTTTTCACCAATCTTGTGCATCCAATAAGTACGTTTGTCTCATTGGTTGAACATTTAGGTCATTTTCGTCCTTCCTATGCTTATTCTCATCCAATTAGGGTTTTTAACCAATCTTGTGCATCCAATAATTAATTTTGTGTCATTGGTTGAACATTTAGGTCAGTTTCGTCCTTCCTATGCTTATTCTCATCCAATTAGGGTTTTTAACCAATCTTGTGCATCCAATAATTAATTTTGTGTCATTGGTTGAATATTTAGGTCATTTTCGTCCTTCCTAGCCTTATTCTCATCCAATTAGGGTTTTTAACCAATCTTGTGCATTGAATAAGTGATTTTGTGTCATTGGTTGAACATTTAGGTCATTTTCGTCCTTCCTAGGCTTATTCTCATCCAATAAGGGTTTTTAACCAAGCTTGTGCATCCAATAAGTACGTTTGTGTCATTGGTTGAACATTTAGGTCATTTTTGTCCTCCCTAGCCTTATTCTTATCCAATTAGGGTTTTTAACCAGTCTTGTGCATCCAATAACTACGTTTGTGTCATTGGTTGAACATTTAGGTTATTTTCGTCCTTCTTAGGCTAATTGTCATCCAATAAGGGTTTTTAACCAATCTCGTGCATCCAATAAGTACGTTTGTGTCATTGGTCGAACATTTAGGTCATTTTCGTCCTCCCTAGCCTTATTCTCATCCAATTAGGGTTGTTAACCAATCTTGTGCATTCAATAAGTGATTTTGTGTCATTGGTTGAACATTTAGGTCATTTTCGTCCTCCCTAGGGTTATATTTATCCAATTAAGGTTTTTAACCAATCTTGTGCATCCAATAAGTACGTTTGTGTCATTGGTTGAACATTTAGGTCATTTTCGTCCTCCCTAGGCTTATTCTCATCCATTTAGGGTTTTTAACGAATCTTGTGAATCCAATAAGTGATTTTGTGTCATTGGTGGAACATTTAGGTCATTTTCGTCCTCCCTAGGCTTATTCTCATCCAATTAGGGTTTTTAACCAATCTTGTGCATCCAATAAGTGATTTTGTGTCATTGGTTGAACATTTAGGTCATTTTCGTCCTCCCTAGCCTTATTCTCATCCAATTAGGGTTTTTAACCAATCTTGTGCATCCAATAAGTGATTTTGTGTCATTGGTTGAACATTTACGTCATTTTCGTCCTCCCTAGGGTTATTCTCATCCAACTACGGTTCTTAACCAATCTTGTGCATCCAATAAGTACGTTTGTGTCATTGGTTGAACATTTAGGTCATTTTCGTCCTCCCTAGGCTTATTCTCATCCATTTAGGGTTTTCAACGAATCTTGTGAATCCAATAAGTGATTTTGTGTCATTGGTTGAACATTTAGGTCATTTTCGTCCTCCCTAGGGTTATTCTCATCCAATTAGGGTTTTTCACCAATCTTGTGCATCCAATAAGTACGTTTGTCTCATTGGTTGAACATTTAGGTCATTTTCGTCCTTCCTATGCTTATTCTCATCCAATTAGGGTTTTTAACCAATCTTGTGCATCCAATAAGTGATTTTGTGTCATTGGTTGAACATTTACGTCATTTTCGTCCTCCCTAGGGTTATTCTCATCCAACTACGGTTTTTAACCAATCTTGTGCATCCAATAAGTACGTTTGTGTCATTGGTTGAACATTTAGGTCATTTTCGTCATCCCTAGGCTTATTCTCATCCATTTAGGGTTTTTAACGAATCTTGTGAATCCAATAAGTGATTTTGTGTCATTGGTTGAACATTTAGGTCATTTTTGTCCTCCCTAGGGTTATTATCATCCAATTAGGGTTTTTCACCAATCTTGTGCATCCAATAAGTACGTTTGTCTCATTGGTTGAACATTTAGGTCATTTTCGTCCTTCCTATGCTTATTCTCATCCAATTAGGGTTTTTAACCAATCTTGTGCATCCAATAATTAATTTTGTGTCATTGGTTGAACATTTAGGTCAGTTTCGTCCTTCCTATGCTTATTCTCATCCAATTAGGGTTTTTAACCAATCTTGTGCATCCAATAATTAATTTTGTGTCATTGGTTGAACATTTACGTCATTTTCGTCCTTCCTAGCCTTATTCTCATCCAATTAGGGTTTTTAACCAATCTTGTGCATTGAATAAGTGATTTTGTGTCATTGGTTGAACATTTAGGTCATTTTCGTCCTTCCTAGGCTTATTCTCATCCAATAAGGGTTTTTAACCAAGCTTGTGCATCCAATAAGTACGTTTGTGTCATTGGTTGAACATTTAGGTCATTTTTGTCCTCCCTAGCCTTATTCTTATCCAATTAGGGTTTTTAACCAGTCTTGTGCATCCAATAACTACGTTTGTGTCATTGGTTGAACATTTAGGTTATTTTCGTCCTTCTTAGGCTAATTGTCATCCAATAAGGGTTTTTAACCAATCTCGTGCATCCAATAAGTACGTTTGTGTCATTGGTCGAACATTTAGGTCATTTTCATCCTCCCTAGCCTTATTCTCATCCAATTAGGGTTGTTAACCAATCTTGTGCATTCAATAAGTGATTTTGTGTCATTGGTTGAACATTTAGGTCATTTTCGTCCTCCCTAGGGTTATATTTATCCAATTAGGGTTTTTAACCAATCTTGTGCATCCAATAAGTACGTTTGTGTCATTGGTTGAACATTTAGATCATTTTCTTCCTTCCTAGGCTTATTCTCATCCAATTAGGGTTTTTAACCAATCTTGTGCATCCAATAAGTATGTTTGTGTCATTGGTTGAACATTTAGGTCATTTTCGTCCTCCCTAGCCTTATTATCATCCAGTTAAGGTTTTTAACCATTCTTGTGCATCCAATAAGTGATTTTGTGTCATTGGTTGAACATTTACGTCATTTTCGTCCTCCCTAGGGTTATTCTCATCCAACTAGGGTTTTTAACCAATCTTGTGCATCCAATAAGTACGTTTGTGTCATTGGTTGAACATTTAGGTCATTTTCGTTCTCCCTAGGGTTATTCTCATCCAATTAGGGTTTTTAACCAATCTTGTGAATCCAATAAGTGATTTTGTGTCATTGGTTGAACATTTAGGTCATTTTTGTCCTCCCTAGGGTTATTCTCATCCAATAAGGGTTTTTAACCAATCTTGTGCATTCAATAAGTGATTTTGTGTCATTGGTTGAACATTTAGGTCATTTTCGTCCTCCCTAGGGTTATATTCATCCAATTAAGGTTTTTAACCAAACTTGTGTATCCAATAAGTACGTTTGTGTCATTGGTTGAACATTTAGGTCATTTTCGTCCTTCCTAGGCTTATTCTCATCCAATAAGGGTTTTTAACCAATCTTGTGCATCCAATAAGTACGTTTGTGTCATTGGTTGAACATTTAGGTCATTTTCGTCCTCCCTAGCCTTATTCTTATCCAATTAGGGTTTTTAACCAGTCTTGTGCGTCCAATAACTACGTTTGTGTCATTGGTTGAACATTTAGGTTATTTTCGTCCTTCTTAGGCTAATTGTCATCCAATAAGGGTTTTTAACCAATCTCGTGCATCCAATAAGTACGTTTGTGTCATTGGTCGAACATTTAGGTCATTTTCGTCCTCCCTAGCCTTATTCTCATCCAATTAGGGTT
>JBBPBP010000172.1:538185-549369 GCA_037974735.1 Cicer chorassanicum
AGGGTTTTTAACCAATCTTGTGCATCCAATAAGTATGTTTGTGTCATTGGTTGAACATTTAGGTCATTTTCGTCCTCCCTAGCCTTATTATCATCTAGTTAAGGTTTTTAACCATTCTTGTGCATCCAATAAGTTATTTTGTGTCATTGGTTGAACATTTAGGTCATTTTCGTCCTCCCTAGGGTTACTCTCATCCAATTAGGGTTTTAAACCAATCTTGTGCATCCAATAAGTAAGTTTGTGTCATTTGTTGAACATTTAGGTCATTTTCGTCCTTCCTAGGCTTATTCTAGTCCAATTAGGGTTTTTAACCAATCTTGTGCATCCAATAAGTGATTTTGTGTCATTGGTTGAACATTTAGGTCATTTTCGTCCTCCCTAGCCTTATTCTCATCCAATTAGGGTTTTTAACCAATCTTGTGCATCCAATAAGTGATTTTGTGTCATTGGTTGAACATTTACGTCATTTTCGTCCTCCCTAGGGTTATTCTCATCCAACTAAGGTTTTTAACCAATCTTGTGCATCCAATAAGTACGTTTGTGTCATTGGTTGAACATTTAGGTCATTTTCGTCTTCCCTAGGCTTATTCTAATCCATTTAGGGTTTTTAACGAATCTTGTGAATCCAATAAGTGATTTTGTGTCATTGGTTGAACATTTAGGTCATTTTCGTCGTCCCTAGCCTTATTCTCATCCAATTAGGGTTTTTAACCAATCTTGTGCATCCAATAAGTGATTTTGTGTCATTGGTTGAACATTTACGTCATTTTCGTCCTCCCTAGGGTTATTCTCATCCAACTACGGTTTTTAACCAATCTTGTGCATCCAATAAGTACGTTTGTGTCATTGGTTGAACATTTAGGTCATTTTCGTCATCCCTAGGCTTATTCTCATCCATTTAGGGTTTTTAACGAATCTTGTGAATCCAATAAGTGATTTTGTGTCATTGGTTGAACATTTAGGTCATTTTTGTCCTCCCTAGGGTTATTATCATCCAATTAGGGTTTTTCACCAATCTTGTGCATCCAATAAGTACGTTTGTCTCATTGGTTGAACATTTAGGTCATTTTCGTCCTTCCTATGCTTATTCTCATCCAATTAGGGTTTTTAACCAATCTTGTGCATCCAATAATTAATTTTGTGTCATTGGTTGAACATTTAGGTCAGTTTCGTCCTTCCTATGCTTATTCTCATCCAATTAGGGTTTTTAACCAATCTTGTGCATCCAATAATTAATTTTGTGTCATTGGTTGAATATTTAGGTCATTTTCGTCCTTCCTAGCCTTATTCTCATCCAATTAGGGTTTTTAACCAATCTTGTGCATTGAATAAGTGATTTTGTGTCATTGGTTGAACATTTAGGTCATTTTCGTCCTTCCTAGGCTTATTCTCATCCAATAAGGGTTTTTAACCAAGCTTGTGCATCCAATAAGTACGTTTGTGTCATTGGTTGAACATTTAGGTCATTTTTGTCCTCCCTAGCCTTATTCTTATCCAATTAGGGTTTTTAACCAGTCTTGTGCATCCAATAACTACGTTTGTGTCATTGGTTGAACATTTAGGTTATTTTCGTCCTTCTTAGGCTAATTGTCATCCAATAAGGGTTTTTAACCAATCTCGTGCATCCAATAAGTACGTTTGTGTCATTGGTCGAACATTTAGGTCATTTTCGTCCTCCCTAGCCTTATTCTCATCCAATTAGGGTTGTTAACCAATCTTGTGCATTCAATAAGTGATTTTGTGTCATTGGTTGAACATTTAGGTCATTTTCGTCCTCCCTAGGGTTATATTTATCCAATTAAGGTTTTTAACCAATCTTGTGCATCCAATAAGTACGTTTGTGTCATTGGTTGAACATTTAGGTCATTTTCGTCCTCCCTAGGCTTATTCTCATCCATTTAGGGTTTTTAACGAATCTTGTGAATCCAATAAGTGATTTTGTGTCATTGGTGGAACATTTAGGTCATTTTCGTCCTCCCTAGGCTTATTCTCATCCAATTAGGGTTTTTAACCAATCTTGTGCATCCAATAAGTGATTTTGTGTCATTGGTTGAACATTTAGGTCATTTTCGTCCTCCCTAGCCTTATTCTCATCCAATTAGGGTTTTTAACCAATCTTGTGCATCCAATAAGTGATTTTGTGTCATTGGTTGAACATTTACGTCATTTTCGTCCTCCCTAGGGTTATTCTCATCCAACTACGGTTCTTAACCAATCTTGTGCATCCAATAAGTACGTTTGTGTCATTGGTTGAACATTTAGGTCATTTTCGTCCTCCCTAGGCTTATTCTCATCCATTTAGGGTTTTCAACGAATCTTGTGAATCCAATAAGTGATTTTGTGTCATTGGTTGAACATTTAGGTCATTTTCGTCCTCCCTAGGGTTATTCTCATCCAATTAGGGTTTTTCACCAATCTTGTGCATCCAATAAGTACGTTTGTCTCATTGGTTGAACATTTAGGTCATTTTCGTCCTTCCTATGCTTATTCTCATCCAATTAGGGTTTTTAACCAATCTTGTGCATCCAATAAGTGATTTTGTGTCATTGGTTGAACATTTACGTCATTTTCGTCCTCCCTAGGGTTATTCTCATCCAACTACGGTTTTTAACCAATCTTGTGCATCCAATAAGTACGTTTGTGTCATTGGTTGAACATTTAGGTCATTTTCGTCCTCCCTAGGCTTATTCTCATCCATTTAGGGTTTTTAACGAATCTTGTGAATCCAATAAGTGATTTTGTGTCATTGGTTGAACATTTAGGTCATTTTCGTCCTCCCTAGGGTTATTCTCATCCAATTATGGTTTTTCACCAATCTTGTGCATCCAATAAGTACGTTTGTCTCATTGGTTGAACATTTCGGTCATTTTCGTCCTTCCTATGCTTATTCTCATCCAATTAGGGTTTTTAACCAATCTTGTGCATCCAATAATTAATTTTGTGTCATTGGTTGAACATTTAGGTCATTTTCGTCCTTCCTATGCTTATTCTCACCCAATTAGGGTTTTTAACAAATCTTGTGCATCCAATAATTAATTTTGTGTCAATTGTTGAACATTTAGGTCATTTTCGTCCTTCCTAGCCTTATTCTCATCCAATTAGGGTTTTTAACCAATCTTGTGCATTCAATAAGTGATTTTGTGTCATTGGTTGAACATTTAGGTCATTTTCGTTCTCCCTAGGGTTATTCTCATCCAATTAGGGTTTTTAACCAATCTTGTGAATCCAATAAGTGATTTTGTGTCATTGGTTGAACATTTAGGTCATTTTCGTCCTCCCTATCCTTATTCTCATCCAATTAGGGTTTTTAACCAATCTTGTGCATTCAATAAGTGATTTTGTGTCATTGGTTGAACATTTTGGTCATTTTCGTCCTCCGTAGTGTTATTCTCATCCAATTAGGGTTTTTAACCAATCTTGTGCATCAAATAAGTACGTTTGTGTCATTGGTTGAACATTTAGGTCATTTTCGTCCTCCCTAGCCTTATTATCATCCAGTTATGGTTTTTAACCATTCTTGTGCATCCAATAAGTAATTTTGTGTCATTGGTTGAACATTTAGGTCATTTTTCGTCCTCCCTAGGGTTATTCTCATCCAATTTGGGTTTTAAACCAATCTTGTGCATCCAATAAGTAAGTTTGTGTCATTGGTTGAACATTTAGGTCATTTTCGTCCTTCCTAGGCTTATTCTCATCCAATTAGGGTTTTTAACCAATCTTGTGCATCCAATAAGTGATTTTGTGTCATTGGTTGAACATTTAGGTCATTTTCGTCCTCCCTAGCCTTATTCTCATCCAATTAGGGTTTTTAACCAATCTTGTGCATCCAATAAGTGATTTTGTGTCATTGGTTAAACATTTCCGTCATTTTCGTCCTCCCTAGGGTTATTCTCATCCAACTAGGGTTTTTAACCAATCTTGTGCATCCAATAAGTACGTTTGTGTCATTTGTTGAACATTTTGGTCATTTTCGTCCTCCCTAGGCTTATTCTCATCCATTTCGGGTTTTTAACGAATCTTGTGCATCCAATAAGTACGTTTGTGTCATTGGTTGAACATTTAGGTCATTTTCGACCTTCCTAGGCTTATTCTCATCCAATTAGGGTTTTTAACCAATCTTGTGCATTCAATAAGTGATTTTGTGTCATTGGTTGAACATTTAGGTCATTTTCGTCCTCCCTAGCCTTATTCTCATCCAATTAGGGTTTTTAACCAATCTTGTGCATCCAATAAGTGATTTTGTGTCATTGGTTGAACATTTACGTCATTTTCGTCCTCTCTAGGGTTATTCTCATCCAACTACGGTTTTTAACCAATCTTGTGCATCCAATAAGTACGTTTGTGTCATTCGTTGAACATTTAGGTCATTTTCGTCATCCCTAGGCTTATTCTCATCCATTTAGGGTTTTTAACGAATCTTGTGAATCCAATAAGTGATTTTGTGTCATTGGTTGAACATTTAGGTCATTTTTGTCCTCCCTAGGGTTATTATCATCCAATTAGGGTTTTTCACCAATCTTGTGCATCCAATAAGTACGTTTGTCTCATTGGTTGAACATTTAGGTCATTTTCGTCCTTCCTATGCTTATTCTCATCCAATTAGGGTTTTTAACCAATCTTGTGCATCCAATAATTAATTTTGTGTCATTGGTTGAACATTTAGGTCAGTTTCGTCCTTCCTATGCTTATTCTCATCCAATTAGGGTTTTTAACCAATCTTGTGCATCCAATAATTAATTTTGTGTCATTGGTTGAATATTTAGGTCATTTTCGTCCTTCCTAGCCTTATTCTCATCCAATTAGGGTTTTTAACCAATCTTGTGCATTGAATAAGTGATTTTGTGTCATTGGTTGAACATTTAGGTCATTTTCGTCCTTCCTAGGCTTATTCTCATCCAATAAGGGTTTTTAACCAAGCTTGTGCATCCAATAAGTACGTTTGTGTCATTGGTTGAACATTTAGGTCATTTTTGTCCTCCCTAGCCTTATTCTTATCCAATTAGGGTTTTTAACCAGTCTTGTGCATCCAATAACTACGTTTGTGTCATTGGTTGAACATTTAGGTTATTTTCGTCCTTCTTAGGCTAATTGTCATCCAATAAGGGTTTTTAACCAATCTCGTGCATCCAATAAGTACGTTTGTGTCATTGGTCGAACATTTAGGTCATTTTCGTCCTCCCTAGCCTTATTCTCATCCAATTAGGGTTGTTAACCAATCTTGTGCATTCAATAAGTGATTTTGTGTCATTGGTTGAACATTTAGGTCATTTTCGTCCTCCCTAGGGTTATATTTATCCAATTAAGGTTTTTAACCAATCTTGTGCATCCAATAAGTACGTTTGTGTCATTGGTTGAACATTTAGGTCATTTTCGTCCTCCCTAGGCTTATTCTCATCCATTTAGGGTTTTTAACGAATCTTGTGAATCCAATAAGTGATTTTGTGTCATTGGTGGAACATTTAGGTCATTTTCGTCCTCCCTAGGCTTATTCTCATCCAATTAGGGTTTTTAACCAATCTTGTGCATCCAATAAGTGATTTTGTGTCATTGGTTGAACATTTAGGTCATTTTCGTCCTCCCTAGCCTTATTCTCATCCAATTAGGTTTTTTAACCAATCTTGTGCATTCAATAACTGATTTTGTGTCATTGGCTGAACATTTACGTCATTTTCGTCCTCCCAAGGGTTATTCTCATCCAATTAGGGTTTTTAGCCAATCTTGTGCATCCAATAAGTACGTTTGTGTCATTGGTTGAACATTTAGGTCATTTTCGTCCTCCCTAGCCTTATTCTCATCCAATTAGGGTTTTTAACCAATCTTGTGCATCCAATAAGTGACTTTGTGTCATTGGTTGAACATTTAGGTCATTTTCATCTTCCCTAGGGTTATTCTCATCCAATTAGGGTTTTTAACCAATCTTGTGCATCCAATAAGTACGTCTGTGTCATTTGTTGAACATTTTGGTCATTTTCGTCCTTCCTAGGCTTATTCTCATCCAATTAGGGTTTTTAACCAATCTTGTGCATCCAATAAGTACGTTTGTGTCATTGGTTAAACATTTAGGTTAATTTCGTCCTTCCTAGGCTAATTCTCATCCAATAAGGGTTTTTAACCAATCTTGTGCATCCAATAAGTACGTTTGTGTCATTGGTCGAACATTTAGGTCATTTTCGTCCTCCCTAGCCTTATTCTCATCCAATTAGGGTTTTTAACCAATCTTGTGCATCCAATAAGTGATTTTGTGTCATTGGTTGAACATTTACGTCATTTTCGTCCTCCCTAGGGTTATTCTCATCCAACTAGGGTTTTTAACCAATCTTGTGCATCCAATAAGTACGTTTGTGTCATTGGTTGAACATTTAGGTCATTTTCGTCCTCCCTAGGCTTATTCTAATCCATTTAGGGTTTTTAACGAATCTTGTGAATCCAATAAGTGATTTTGTGTCATTGGTTGAACATTTAGGTCATTTTCGTCCTCCCTAGCCTTATTCTCATCCAATTAGGGTTTTTAACCAATCTTGTGCATCCAATAAGTGATTTTGTGTCATTGGTTGAACATTTACGTCATTTTCGTCCTCCCTAGGGTTATTCTCATCCAACTACGGTTTTTAACCAATCTTGTGCATCCAATAAGTACGTTTGTGTCATTTGTTGAACATTTAGGTCATTTTCGTCCTCCCTAGGCTTATTCTCATCCATTTAGGGTTTTTAACGAATCTTGTGAATCCAATAAGTGATTTTGTGTCATTGGTTGAATATTTAGGTCATTTTCGTCCTCCCTAGGGTTATTCTCATCCAATTATGGTTTTTCACCAATCTTGTGCATCCAATAAGTACGTTTGTCTCATTGGTTGAACATTTCGGTCATTTTCGTCCTTCCTATGCTTATTCTCATCCAATTAGGGTTTTTAACTAATCTTGTGCATCCAATAATTAATTTTGTGTCATTGGTTGAACATTTAGGTCATTTTCGTCCTTCCTATGCTTATTCTCATCCAATTAGGGTTTTTTAACAAATCTTGTGCATCCAATAATTAATTTTGTGTCATTGGTTGAACATTTAGGTCATTTTCGTCCTTCCTAGCCTTATTCTCATCCAATTAGGGTTTTTAACCAATCTTGTGCATTCAATAAGTGATTTTGTGTCATTGGTTGAACATTTAGGTCATTTTCGTTCTCCCTAGGTTTATTCTCATCCAATTAGGGTTTTTAACCAATCTTGTGAATCCAATAAGTGATTTTGTGTCATTGGTTGAACATTTAGGTCATTTTCGTCCTCCCTAGCCTTATTCTCATCCAATAAGGGTTTTTAACCAATCTTGTGCATTCGATAAGTGATTTTGTGTCATTGGTGGAACATTTAGGTCATTTTCGTCCTCCCTAGGGTTATATTCATCCAATTAAGGTTTTTAACCAATCTTGTGTATCCAATAAGTACGTTTGTGTCATTGGTTGAACATTTAGGTCATTTTCGTCCTTCCTAGGCTTATTCTCATCCAATAAGGGTTTTTAACCAATCTTGTGCATCCAATATGTACGTTTGTGTCATTGGTTGAACATTTAGGTCATTTTCGTCCTCCGTAGCCTTATTCTTATCCAATTAGGGTTTTTAACCAGTCTTGTGCATCCAATAACTACGTTTGTGTCATTGGTTGAACATTTAGGTTATTTTCGTCCTTCTTAGGCTAATTGTCATCCAATAAGGGTTTTTAACCAATCTCGTGCATCCAATAAGTACGTTTGTGTCATTGGTCGAACATTTAGGTCATTTTCGTCCTCCCTAGCCTTATTCTCATCCAATTAGGGTTGTTAACCAATCTTGTGCATTCAATAAGTGATTTTGTGTCATTGGTTGAACATTTAGGTCATTTTCGTCCTCCCTAGGGTTATATTTATCCAATTAAGGTTTTTAACCAATCTTGTGCATCCAATAAGTACGTTTGTGTCATTGGTTGAACATTTAGGTCATTTTCGTCCTCCCTAGGCTTATTCTCATCCATTTAGGGTTTTTAACGAATCTTGTGAATCCAATAAGTGATTTTGTGTCATTGGTGGAACATTTAGGTCATTTTCGTCCTCCCTAGGCTTATTCTCATCCAATTAGGGTTTTTAACCAATCTTGTGCATCCAATAAGTGATTTTGTGTCATTGGTTGAACATTTAGGTCATTTTCGTCCTCCCTAGCCTTATTCTCATCCAATTAGGGTTTTTAACCAATCTTGTGCATCCAATAAGTGATTTTGTGTCATTGGTTGAACATTTACGTCATTTTCGTCCTCCCTAGGGTTATTCTCATCCAACTACGGTTCTTAACCAATCTTGTGCATCCAATAAGTACGTTTGTGTCATTGGTTGAACATTTAGGTCATTTTCGTCCTCCCTAGGCTTATTCTCATCCATTTAGGGTTTTCAACGAATCTTGTGAATCCAATAAGTGATTTTGTGTCATTGGTTGAACATTTAGGTCATTTTCGTCCTCCCTAGGGTTATTCTCATCCAATTAGGGTTTTTCACCAATCTTGTGCATCCAATAAGTACGTTTGTCTCATTGGTTGAACATTTAGGTCATTTTCGTCCTTCCTATGCTTATTCTCATCCAATTAGGGTTTTTAACCAATCTTGTGCATCCAATAATTAATTTTGTGTCATTGGTTGAACATTTAGGTCATTTTCGTCCTTCCTAGCCTTATTCTCATCCAATTAGGGTTTTTAACCAATCTTGTGCATTGAATAAGTGATTTTGTGTCATTGGTTGAACATTTAGGTCATTTTCGTCCTCCCTAGGTTTATTCTCATCCATTTAGGGTTTTTAATGAATCTTGTGAATCCAATAAGTGATTTTGTGTCATTGGTTGAACATTTAGGTCATTTTCGTCCTCCCTAGCCTTATTCTCATCCAATTAGGGTTTTTAACCAATCTTGTGCATCCAATAAGTGATTTTGTGTCATTGGTTGAACATTTACGTCATTTTCGTCCTCTCTAGGGTTATTCTCATCCAACTACGGTTTTTAACCAATCTTGTGCATCCAATAAGTACGTTTGTGTCATTCGTTGAACATTTAGGTCATTTTCGTCATCCCTAGGCTTATTCTCATCCATTTAGGGTTTTTAACGAATCTTGTGAATCCAATAAGTGATTTTGTGTCATTGGTTGAACATTTAGGTCATTTTTGTCCTCCCTAGGGTTATTATCATCCAATTAGGGTTTTTCACCAATCTTGTGCATCCAATAAGTACGTTTGTCTCATTGGTTGAACATTTAGGTCATTTTCGTCCTTCCTATGCTTATTCTCATCCAATTAGGGTTTTTAACCAATCTTGTGCATCCAATAATTAATTTTGTGTCATTGGTTGAACATTTAGGTCAGTTTCGTCCTTCCTATGCTTATTCTCATCCAATTAGGGTTTTTAACCAATCTTGTGCATCCAATAATTAATTTTGTGTCATTGGTTGAATATTTAGGTCATTTTCGTCCTTCCTAGCCTTATTCTCATCCAATTAGGGTTTTTAACCAATCTTGTGCATTGAATAAGTGATTTTGTGTCATTGGTTGAACATTTAGGTCATTTTCGTCCTTCCTAGGCTTATTCTCATCCAATAAGGGTTTTTAACCAAGCTTGTGCATCCAATAAGTACGTTTGTGTCATTGGTTGAACATTTAGGTCATTTTTGTCCTCCCTAGCCTTATTCTTATCCAATTAGGGTTTTTAACCAGTCTTGTGCATCCAATAACTACGTTTGTGTCATTGGTTGAACATTTAGGTTATTTTCGTCCTTCTTAGGCTAATTGTCATCCAATAAGGGTTTTTAACCAATCTCGTGCATCCAATAAGTACGTTT
Source organism: Cicer chorassanicum (assembly GCA_037974735.1). Classification (NCBI taxonomy): domain Eukaryota; kingdom Viridiplantae; phylum Streptophyta; class Magnoliopsida; order Fabales; family Fabaceae; genus Cicer; species Cicer chorassanicum. The sequence goes on from JBBPBP010000172.1 coordinate 548,028, forward strand.
GTGTCATTGGTCGAACATTTAGGTCATTTTCATCCTCCCTAGCCTTATTCTCATCCAATTAGGGTTGTTAACCAATCTTGTGCATTCAATAAGTGATTTTGTGTCATTGGTTGAACATTTAGGTCATTTTCGTCCTCCCTAGGGTTATATTTATCCAATTAGGGTTTTTAACCAATCTTGTGCATCCAATAAGTACGTTTGTGTCATTGGTTGAACATTTAGATCATTTTCTTCCTTCCTAGGCTTATTCTCATCCAATTAGGGTTTTTAACCAATCTTGTGCATCCAATAAGTATGTTTGTGTCATTGGTTGAACATTTAGGTCATTTTCGTCCTCCCTAGCCTTATTATCATCCAGTTAAGGTTTTTAACCATTCTTGTGCATCCAATAAGTGATTTTGTGTCATTGGTTGAACATTTAGGTCATTTTCGTCCTCCCTAAGGTTATTCTCATCCAATTAGGGTTTTAAACCAATCTTGTGCATCCAATAAGTATGTTTGTGTCATTGGTTGAACATTTAGGTCATTTTCGTCCTTCCTAGGCTTATTCTCATCCAATTAGGGTTTTTAACCAATCTTGTGCATCCAATAAGTGATTTTGTGTCATTGGTTGAACATTTAGGTCATTTTCGTCCTCCCTAGGCTTATTCTCATCCAATTAGGGTTTTTAACCAATCTTTTGCATCCAATAAGTGATTTTGTGTCATTGGTTGAACATTTAGGTCATTTTCGTCCTCCCTAGCCTTATTCTTATCCAATTAGGGTTTTTAACCAATCTTGTGCATCCAATAAGTGATTTTGTGTCATTGGTTGAACATTTACGTCATTTTCGTCCTCCCTAGGGTTATTCTAATCCAATTAGGGTTTTTAACCAATCTTGTGCATCCAATAAGTACGTTTGTGTCATTGGTTGAACATTTAGATCATTTTCTTCCTTCCTAGGCTTATTCTCATCCAATTAGGGTTTTTAACCAATCTTGTGCATCCAATAAGTATGTTTGTGTCATTGGTTGAACATTTAGGTCATTTTCGTCCTTCCTAGGCTTACTCTCATCCAGTAAGGGTTTTTAACCAATCTTGGGCATCCAATAAGTACGTTTGTGTCATTGGTTGAACATTTAGGTCTTTTTGGTCCTCCCTAGCCTTATTCTTATCCAATTAGGGTTTTTAACCAGTCTTGTGCGTCCAATAACTACGTTTGTGTCATTGGTTGAACATTTAGGTTATTTTCGTCCTTCTTAGGCTAATTGTCATCCAATAAGGGTTTTTAAGCAATCTCGTGCATCCAATAAGTACGTTTGTGTCATTGGTTGAACATTTAGGTCATTTTCGTCCTCCCTAG